>JAFEMH010004275.1:0-217985 GCA_022495995.1 Adenophora triphylla var. japonica
GATTTCTTGTTTGAAAATTTTAGGTGATTTTTGAATTTTTTTTTTTGAAAATTCGAATGATTGATGTTCTTGGCTTTGAATCTTGATTTTGATGCTTTGCATGTTGTAATGAGTATATGAAAGTAACCCAAAATGTGTATTTTGCTTGGGAAAAAGAATCGCATGGCATTATTTGCCACATTTTTTTTCAATCTCGAAAATTACATGTGAAAATTCGAAGAATTGTGATTTTTTTTTTTTTTTTTTGAAATTGAATATTTGCCATGTTGATGATGATGATGATTGAATTTTGATATTGATGAATGATGATGCAAATGCATGCATTTTGTTTGGAAAGAATGGGTCATTTTGCCAATATGAGATGTATGTATGTTTAGGATTTTTTTTTTTGAAAAGTGGGACGGATTTTTCCTCCCGTTGCATGTAAGATGGATGATATGCATGTATGTATTTTTTTTTTTGAAAATGGGACGGAGTTTTTACTTCCGTAGGAATGCATCTGCATTTTTTTTTTGGTGAATGCATTGGGACTTGCCGAAAATTGTTTTATTTCATGCGAGAAAATGGGGCTATGCTCATTGTATGCCGTTATGCCGTCGAAATTTTTTTTTTTTTTTTTTTTTTTTTTTTTAATGTAAATGCAAATGCAATCTTTTGACATTTTCTCTCCCCTTTTTTTTTTTACGGGCGGACACCGTTGTGACGGAGCAAGCCTGAACAAAATGAAGACTCGAGGATCGGTGGAGTCTCGTGATTGACTTGTGGGACCGGCTTCCGAATGCGGGCCGAGGAGCTTTGCCGAGTCCGAGACATTGATTGTTGAGACGGGGCTCGGGAGTTCGTCGAGTGCTTGAGGGGACCGGTCAAGTTCCCTAAGAGCAAGGGCTTGATGTTTGCTCTAGCGCAAAGATTGGTGGGATGCGACCCACACATTCCACTTCTTCCGGGGCGAGGCGACCGTTACGCCTTCCGACTATGCCGCGATCACGGGTCCCGTCCTTCCAATGGACGCAAAGCATTGAGTGGAGAGATGGCTACAGATGCCGATCCGTTGTGCTCTTCTTGATTTTCCCTATTCCCAAAAAAGGGATGGGGATGGAGTATGCCGTGGTCTACGGTAAGATTGTGGAGACCATCGCGAGTTACGAGGCCGGGAGGATAGGTTTAGCGCCGAGCGCATTGCTAGGTCCTTCCCGTGGTTTACTTTCTCGAGCACGCTCTTTGGTCATGCCGAGGGGACGGCGGTCTTTGCCTTGCCGAGGTCCTTCGGGAGGACATGGAGACGGCCTGGAGATATTTCCTGGGGGAGGCCTGGTTTGCCGGGCCGAGCTTTACTTCGCTCTTGATAGATACAAATGGAAGGCCGTGAGCTCCTTTGTACTCGCTTCGAGTTTGCTCTGAGGTATAAGCCTCTCTTTTGCTTTCCCTCTTCCTTTGAGCACGCACTTTTTTTTTTTTTTGCACTTGGATTGATTCGATCTTGCCTTCGCAGTGCATGGGCGTCGGAGTTCTTCCACGTCACGGTGGAGGCGCCCGAGGCGTACGTCGGGCGTATCCGGCCATGCAGCCTTGGTCCAAGCATGCCCGGGAGAAGATAAGCTCCTGTGGGGCGTACGACTCGTGTACGCGGATTGCCTTCCTTCGACGGAGGCCGAGACAGATGAGGGGATGATATTCTTCCCCGGGATCGCTTGAGGTAGCGCACGAAGTGGCGCCGAGATCCGGACAAAGGCAATGAGGATTTTGAGGGTCCGACTCGCGATGCATATTATCCGGGAGAGAGGGTGACGCGCCAAAGATGGCGTGAACTCGCCTTGAGGACACCGGTGGAGCTCTCCCGCCGATATGATGCACCCGAGCGATCGGTCCGTGACCTCGGGATGATTACCGAGCGTGCCAAGACTTCTGACTTCGTGGCGATTGAGCCGTATGCGACGTTCGTCTTGAGGAGGCCGAGGATGCCTCGTGTTTTGGATAGGGAGGGGCTTGGGATCCCGCGGTACCCTCGGACGGATTTTTCCTATATCCAGGATGGGGTCCGATTGAGGGTGCAGATCCCTCACTCCCGAGCGACTTCCACGAGCTTTCCGCCCTCGTCCGGTATGAAGGTATGGCTTCACCTTTTCCCCTTCTTTTCTTTCTTTTGTTTCATCATCTTTAGCATCACCTCTTTTTTTGACGCTTTTGCTTTTGTGCAGCTGAGGTGGTCGTCGAGAAGCCGACGAAGCAAGTGATCGGGGCTAAGAGATTCATACGGAGGATGGTTGCTTGCGGGCACCTCGTGCTAGGGCGAGGAGACCACTGCCGGCACTCCGTCCGACGGGAGGCTTCTCCTATTCCCTGAGACTTCTTCCGAGACCCCTCTTTCTCCTCTCATTGATCACCGCGCGGCACCGCTTCGGATCACGTCATTCTTGGGGATCCGTACGGGCAGTGGACACGTCTGGCGGCATGGTGGGTCGTCTCCGTATGTTCAGAGTCGGACGCCTTCACCTTTCGGATTCGATTTCTTCGTGGATCTCGGGTTTACCCTATCGTAGTGTGCCATTGGTCCCGACGAGCCTCTTTCTCGGAGATGAGGACGATTCTCGAGCCCGAGACTTCTCGTGGCTCCCGACGAGGCGGGCCCGAGCCGCAAGAGGGACCGGACAGACATCGGGCGCCGGGGACTCCGATTGATTATCTTTTTTTGAGATTTAGATTTTGTACATTTGATGTAATAATTTAGGATTTTATTTTTGTTTGTTTTTTTTTTTTATGCACACTCTCTTTTTTTTTTTTGGAATGTAATAATTTAGGATTTTTTTTTTGTTTGTTTTTTTTTTATGCACACTCTCCTTTTTTTTGTTGGAATGTAATTATTTAGGATTATTATGTAATGCAGTATGAATGCAGTGTTGCATGAGCCTTGTTTTTTTTTTTTTTGCAAGGGTGTTAGTGTTTGGACTGGTTTGGGGAGGTTTTTTTTTTTTGCACCGGTTTCGAGCAACCGGACAGAATATTCCTCTTTTGGTGTAGCAAACTTGAACCGTGCAGATTTTTCTCGATGAAAACAAACATGTCCGCGCGGAGGGGACTCGCCCGACACCGTCCTTTGATTTTGCTTTAAATCTGGCTTTGCTTTATTTCAAATTCAAATATCTTCTTCAACCTCCAAATTCAAACAAACCATTTTCGGGAGGAAGAGAGAAAAAACCATGGAAAACCTTAGAAAAGCTCCCTCAAAGTTATCCCAAGAATCCCAAATGTCATTTTTCAACAAGTTCAAGGATTGGTCCCTGAAATTATGCATGAGAGAAGGTCTTTCTTTCAAGAACGGCACAAGGTGAGGTGCTTGTGGTCTCTCAAAGAATTGGTTCCGGATTATGACCTCTTAAGAGCTTCTTCTTCGTTTTGGGATACTAGAAGGCATGTCTTTTGCCTTTCCTTCAACGAGATTGTTCCGATCGTCGAAGAATTTCTGCCTTGCTTCGAGGTCCTGAGGTGGAAGAGATAGCGGTCCCTTTGCCCGAGGGGCTTCTTTTGGCCGACAGATTGTGCGCCCTCCTTCATCTTTCCCCCTGAGGAAGCGCAAGGTATGATCCGCGGTCCCGATCATTTCGATATTTCCGGTCTTCCCGATGCATTTAGGGGCCTAGGCTTCGTGGATGATGCCTATTGGGATGCCTTTGCACTTTGTATGTTTGGCACCCTGTTCATGGTCTATTCCTTTGGGATCTCGCCATCGGTCTCGCCGGATGTTGTCGTTTCACCGTCGCCCGGCGTAGATGTCGTTCCTTTGATTCTTGGGGAGACTTTTCATGCTCTCGATGGCATTAGCTACCTGGACGGGCGGTACATGCACGGGGCAGCCCGTTTCTCTTGACCCCGTGGCCGATGGAGCGTTTGGGGGTTCTTCTGGGAAACCTCTCGATATGATCGTGCCTTGACTTTTGCCAGAGAGGTGTTGATGTAGATTTTGATGATCAGTGGCCTCGTGGGAGCGTTGGATGGCGGGTCGCCGACCGAAGATATTCGATGGTTGGTGCCTCATCAAGGGTGGAGACTCGCAGAGTGCTTCAGATCGGGTCCCATGCGGTTATGCTTCCGGGCTTTCTCACCCGCTTTCTACATTCCGCTCTCCGGGCAGTGGGCCTGCTCGGGAAGCTTGAGTTCCTTTCGGGAGGGCTTTGATGATGTAGCCACCTGTGGTGGTGGCTCCCGTTTCCATGGATGATCCCTCGGTGTTTCCATTTCTTTCCCGAGCATGGAGGTATGATGCCTTTCCTCCTCGGGTCATTCTCAGCGTCCGAGACCTGTTCTTGACCACTGCACTTGGATTGGTACGAGGGGCATCCGGGAGAGACTCCGAGTGGCTATTTTGAGGCGGCGTGAGGCCATTGTGGGTGCGGAGGACCCGACTGCTTCGAGAGGAGTGAGGGCCGAGGCGAGGGCCAACCCTCATGACAGGAGCGGAGACGCTCGTGGACTGATTATGAGGCTTACGTCAAGAGACAGGAGAGGAGGGCTCCTATGTTACCGCCTAGGTTACAGGAGATGAGGGATGACGCTAGTGGCTACTAAGGCCCCGACAGAGGCCGGTTTGATAGACCCTGTTCCTATACCGTAGCTTGGTAGGAGGAATACCGACATTTTTCCTGGGCTCGTAAGAGAAAGACTCCTGAGGGGGAAGAAGAAGGGAGAGGCCAAGACGAGTGGCTTGGAGTGACTCGAGGTTTCCAAGTATCCCTTTTCTTGCCATGACAGACACATTAATTTGATTATGTATCTTAGTTTTCCTTTTAGCAAAGTTGCCGCCTGTAGGAATGAATCGGGCTTAGACTCATCAAAGAGCTTTTAACTTGTAATGAATATTTGAATTGCTTTAGAGTTTTTCGAGACGCTTTCATGGTCTCGATCAATTGTATTGATGCCAAAGTATGGCTTTATTTGTGTTTTAGACCGAACCGTTTCCGGCCGCCTACGTTCCTCATTTTGAGGAGCTCAGTCTTCGTAGTTCAACCCGGTGAACTCTTTTTTTTTTTTTTGTTTTTTTTTTTTTTGGTGCAACCCTCGTTTTTTACCTAGGCCGCCTCTTTTCTGGGTTTCTAACCTAGTTGGGTATTACTCTTTAGCACTCTTTTTTTTTTTTTTTTTTGTTTTTTTTTTTGGTCCTTTTTTTTTGGTGCAACCCCGTTTTTTACCTAGGCCGCCCTTCTCGGGTTTCTAACCTAGTTGGGTATTACTCTTTAGCACTCTTTTTTTTTTGTTGTTTTTTTGTTTTTTTTTTTTTTTTTTTGGTGCAACCCTCGTTTTTTACCTAGGCCGCCCTTTTCGGGTTTCTAACCTAGTTGGGTATTACTCTTTTAGCACTCTTTTTTTGTTGTTTTTTTTTGTTTTTTTTTACGCGTAGTATTCGCGCAGCCTTGTCACCATTCACCGGGTGTACAAAGGGATTCCCGTCGAGGTCCTCAAGGAAGCTGCAATGGCTCCTCCGAGAAGATCTTCTCGGACGACATATGGCCCGACCCATACAAAGCTCCCATTTGCCGAGAGGGTTGATACTGACCGGGGCTTTTCTTTAGAACGAGATCACCTTCTCGGATCTCCCGATGCTTTACTTTCTTGTCGAAGGCTCTAGCCATTCTTCCTTGGTAGGCTCGGATGTGTTCCATGGCCTTCGCCGGCGTTCGTCTAGTAGGTGGCCAATTCATCATGGCGACTCCGGAGCCATTCGACCTCGTTGATCCGGCTTTCCAAAGAAGATACTGAGCGAGGGTATTTCCACATCGATTGGGAGTACGGCTCCATTCCGTATGTGAGGGCAAAAGGTGTTTCCCGCTTGCCGTTCTCGACCGATGTTCTCGAGCCCCAGAGTGCCAGTGTAACTTCTCGGGCCAATCTTCGCCTCGGGATGCCCATTTTCCTGATGATATTTTCCAGAGTCTTGTTTGCCGCTTCGACGGCTCCGTTGGTTTGGGGCCCGTAGGAGATGACTTGTGACGGTTATTCGGAATTCCGCCAAAGAACTCCGTCACATTCCCCTTCAAGTGGGATCCATTATCTCGAAATGATTTCGCCGGCAACCCGTATCGGCACATGATGTTTTCTTTGATGAAGAGGGCGACTTTCTTTGAATTGAGGATTTTGTAGGACTTCGCTTCAACCCACTTGGTGAAATAATCCACTGCTACCAGGATCTAACTCGTGGCCGTCATATCGCCTCTGATGGTGTGATTTTGCCTATGACATCAATTCCCCAAGTGACGAAAGGCCAAGGGGTTGTCATGCAAGATAACTCGTGAGGAGGCAAGTGATTAAGATTTGAGTATCGCCGACATTTGTCGCAGCCTTTTGACAAACCGGATGCGCCGGCTTCCATGGTGATCCAAAAATACCCCATTCTCGCATGATTTGCATCGTAGCTCGAGCATTCATGTGAGGGCCGCAGTACCACCACGTATTTCTTTCATGAGTTCGGTAGCCTCGTTTGCCGATACATCGCAGAGGGGGCCTCGATAACGTTTTTGTATAACATGTTTCCCAAAAGAACATAATGGGAGGCGAGCCGCTCTGTGGCCGAGAGACTTTTTGCTTTGATTCCTTCTTTATATTCCCCATCTTCGTTTTTGAAAGAGGCCTCGCCATCCTTCGTGCACCGGTAAACTGAGCGTACCAGGATCATTGATCGCCGGCTTCCGCTTCAATTTCAAGCTAACAGCGGGGTTTTCTCTTCTCCCGACTCGAATGGTTTAACGTACTTTCCTTCGTGTATTTCGACAAGAGAGGCTAGTGTAGCGCAGCATCTCGCGAACCTCGTTTCGGTCTCGTGTAATGAAAGCCGATTTCTTTGAATTGAGTTACTAACTCTTCCATGTAAGCATGATACTTCGCAAACCCGGATCCACGGTCTTCCATTTGTTAGAGACCTGATGGATGATGAGGGCAGCGTCACCGTACACCTCCAATTCCTTGATATTTCTTTCAAGGGCGTGCTTCCAACCCAAATATGCAAGCTTCATATTCGCGGCGTTGGTTGTGACTTCGGTTCAAATTCTTACCGCATGGGGGGCGTGTTCGTCGCAGGGATCGACCGTAAGCATTCCTATCCCGTTCCCCTTTTGTTTGACGCCCCGTCGAAG
The DNA here is from genome assembly GCA_022495995.1 of Adenophora triphylla var. japonica. Taxonomy (NCBI): domain Eukaryota; kingdom Viridiplantae; phylum Streptophyta; class Magnoliopsida; order Asterales; family Campanulaceae; genus Adenophora; species Adenophora triphylla. Next base: position 7,122 of record JAFEMH010004275.1, read on the forward strand.
AAGAGTTGCCGCCGATTTTCTCCTTCTAGAGCGAAGATTCCATCATCGGGAAATTGAGGTCTCAGTCCCTGACTCATCACTGGGAAATCGGCCGATGTTCCGCCATTATGCGTCCTTTTACGGATTTCCTTGAAACATAAGCGATGTCATATTCGGCCAAAAAGAACGACCATTTTGCCAATCTCATGGAGATGGAAGGCTTGTCGAACGTATATTTGATGGGGTCTATCCTTGAAACAAGATGTATCGGGTGAGACCGCATGTAGTGTTTCAACTTTCCCACTACCTGCACCAAACCTCGCGCAAGTCTTCTCGCAAGGCAGTAATTGAGTTCGCTTCCTTGGAGCTTTCGCTACGAAATAGATGGCGTTTCGACTTTGGAATCTTTTTTCTCTTGAGCTAGCATAGCCCCAATTGCCGTATCCGTGATGCTTAGATATAGCAAGAGTGGCTTTTGCCGATGTGGCGGGCGTAGAATCGGGGATTCACAAGGTATGCCTTAACTGCTCAAAGGCAAGCCGACATTCGGGTCCATTCTCGTGTAGGCATTCTTTTTCATCAACTTGAAGATTGGCTCGCAGACGAGGTCACCGATTTACAAAGCGGCTTATGTATCATAGCCTTTCCCACGAAGGATTTCACTTCGTCGTTGTCCGTGGTGGCTTCATTTCAACTATCGCCTTGATTTTCTCGGGGATCTACTTCGATTCCCCGTTCGTCACCATATATCCTAGTACCTTGCCTCGTCTTACACCGAAAGTGCACTTGGCCGGATTCGCCTCATGCCGTGGTCTCTGAGGCGGCCGAAGAATTTTCTCAAATCAACAAAGTGCCGCCATCTCGATCCTCTCGGAATGTATTATCATGTCGTCCACATAGACCTCAATTTCTTTGTGGATCATGTCATGGAACAGAGCCGTAGCCGCCCTCCGGTACGTAGCCCCAAAGATTCTTTAGTCCGAATGGCATGACCGTGTAGCGCAAAGATGTGCCCCAAGGGGTTGGAAGGTCAAGCTTTTGGCTTGATCTTCTTCTCGCCATTTTGATTTGGTTGTAGCCGGCAAAACCATCGACGAAAGATTTGACTTCGTGGTTGGCCGTGGAATCTACCAAAATGTCGATGTTTGGCAAGGGGAAATCGTCTTTGACCGGCTTTGCTCAAGTCTCCGAAGTCTACGCAAAGATCGGATCTTTCCGTTGGCCTCGTCACCGTCACTATGTTGGACAGCCATGTTGGGTATTCAATGACCCCGATGAACCCCGCCCGAGCATCTTTTCTATTTCCTCTTTCACTTGTAAGGACCATTCGGGCTTAATTCTTCTTAGCTTCGCTTTTACCGGGCTTCGACTTCCGGGTCGAGCGGTATTCGGTGCTCAACTATGGAAGGATCGAGGCCCGGCATATCTTTATAGGACCATGCGAACACATCCACGAATTCTTTTAGCAAACTCGATTAGGGCAACCCTTTCACCCCTTCAAGAAACTACCAATCCGCGTCTCTTTAGGCTCTTCCGTAGCCTCCCAAATTCACACTTGTCAAAATCTCTTCGGCAGCCTGGGGCTCGATTTTCCTCTTCCTGACAACCTCGCTTAAAGATTTCTTTGATATATTGTTCATTTAATGTGTCTCGCTCTTCATCTAGTTTTTAATCGTTATTAACCTGTTTTTAGATTATTAGTTAATTCATCATTAGTTAAAGTGGCAATTAAGGGATACTCGTAAAGGTTCATCATTTCATTCAAGACGAAGGGGAATACAACGTTCGCTACAGATTCGTAGTCTTCAGCGTAAGGCCATCTGACGACTCGAGAGACTCCGAACTCAACAATGAGAGACTCTGAGGATTTTACAAAGGTTGACACGAAAGGACTGGGACCAATCCAAGCTTCGTGATCATTTCCTCTTTCGTCGCGGACGGGCCCGAGAGAGTTTCCCAATTCTTTAAAGGCATCGCCGTCTGGTGGCTTCAAAACCCGGGAAAGGCATGGCCCTCGTGCTCCCTCTTCGCCGTTGCTATCATCTCTTTGTCTCGAACCGTAATCAACTCGTGTTTGGCATCCGAAAGCCGAGCATGTGGATGTAGGGATCTTCCTCAATTCTCGGGACTTCCGTTGCCACAATCTCGACCGCTCAATCCGTATGTAAGTGACGCATTGCGCCTCGGTGAGCCGCTAGAAAATCTCATGTCCCATACTCGAGCGGAAAGGCTTGGCAAGGTGTAGTTCAAGAAGGAGGACGTCCCACACGACGTTCATAGATTCGAGCCGAGTCCGTCTTGTTTGCCGACTTTTATCATGAAAATCTCTCGCCCGGGCGAGGCCAAAGAATGGGTTTGCATACCGACAAATCTCGTGATTGAGGATCGGGACTTGTGTGCTCGTATCATGGCGGCGTTCAGCGTTTCCTTCCAAGACGACTCCAAGTGTTGGAAATAGCAATTAAATTTGATGAATCGAACTTCTTCTGAGTCTCGCTTGCTTGAGTGTGTCGACATAGCTCGCATCGCTAGATTCCAAAGGATGCCGGCGAGACTTGCCTCTTGAAGGATGTAGCCCCTGTTTGATCGCGGGTGTTCTTGGCTATTGTTTCAGCCTTCGTTCCCTATGAGGAAACCGTCACCCCTTATGACTTCAAGGTCTCCCCGCCGCTGATGAATTTGACGCATTGGTGGAGAGTGGAGGCTATGGCTTTCATGTGATGCAACCAAGGGCGCCCTAGTAGTGGCCGCGAACTCTGAGGGGGATATCCATTACATGGAACTTTGCGGGCACCATTTGGGTTTCGTACTGCAGTTCCAGAGTCACCGTCCCTGCACGGGACGAGACGAACCGTCGTAGGCTTTGACAAACCGTAGATGGGATCACGCGCCTTTCATTTATGCTGAGGGCCCTCATCATGCCGAGGGGAAGGACATTTACCGATGATCCATTGTCCACTAATACCCTGTGGAGCCGATACATGGTGTCGAGCCGAATAGTGATGTACAAAGCTTCATTGTGTTGGGAGACATCTCTTGGCAAATCTTCATCGCAGAAGGTGATCATACTCCCATATAGGTGAGGATCATAGATTTGGTCCTTGTCTCGGGATGGAGAGTCATCAAGCCGGGCCACTTCGTGCCTTTTTCTTGCGAGGTGCAGTCTTTGCCGAAGCCCCGGGTTATACCGATGCCTTTTGTGGCGGTTGCCATCTCTAGTCAACATGTTGATTGAGTGGGAGCGCCAGATCGGCGCGGTTTTTCTTCATCTGCGTATATTCGAGCCGGACAACCGAACTCGTCGACCCCGAGGGGGTTGGACTGCTCGTCGCAGCACTGCATCCGAAGGTCTCAATTCTGTCGTTGGCAAGGCTTTTCTCGCTTCTTTCACCCCTTTTTGCTTTGGGGAAGACCGACCGGGAGTAGAGTACATAATAATCAAATCCCCTGCATGGCTCCCCGAGCGTTCCCACACCGTTATCACCGGCCTCGAATCTCTCCTTCAATTTTTGCCGGGAGGAAATTTTCTTTTTCTTAGGAGGACGGCCCTCGTGTATCCAGTCCCGATAGTCCCTTTCAAGGCAATCGGGACAGCCACAAATATCCCACCAAATGTGTTCTACTACCGGTGGCGGATTTGGGACCTCGTGTTGAGCGGTGCCGGAATGACTTTGGGTGGAACCGGTCCTGGGATCTCGCGCCGGGCTCATCTCGGTAGCGAGTGATTGGACTCTCACGGATAATGAGAGATATTGAGGTCCCGGGAACGGGCACATGTTTGTCCTTCAGATAGCCCTGGCCAGCTTGGGATATTGTTAAGGTCCCGAAGTGGCGTGTGGCCTCTTCAATCCAGCTCGCCGTCTGTTTCCGGCGTTCTTCCGTGGCTTTGATGGCCGACCATATTTCTTCAATCGTTCCTCGATTTTCATCACTCAGCCGATATTTGTGGGATCATCACTTTGAGAGGGGACAACCGACAAGCATACCGAACTCTTTCGCCCCCCGATCGCCGCTGGGGGCCGCTTGCCCCCGTAAGTCGGCGGGCAGGAGTCCTGCAAGGTGGAAACATAGGAATCTTGGGGTAGCATCTGATGTATCCGGATCGTTAAGAAGAGGAGGAGAACCTCTTCGTCTTTGCGGTAAAAGTGCCATCGGAATTGAGACCGATAGTCAAACCATGACTTGCGACTACCCCCAGAGGGTCATCAATTTGAGCCTCATGTCGAAGTCTCATTTGTTCTACCAACCGGATCCAATACACGGTCTGTTCGAGGGATTTTGGAGGACGGAGCAACGTTATCCCCATCATTACCTGGCCGATGCGTACATTCTCAAACCCGGAGTCGGAACAAACGGTGAAGCCGACGATGCGCTGACTCTTCCCAACCGATCAAATGGTGACTCCGGTGCCCGAAACCAAGCTTTGTGCGGAGTCGCGGGGAAAGGACACGAAGGTTCGATGTCCGGGAATGGAAGGAGGGTAGGTGTTTGGGCTTTTGGCTCATGCAACATGCAGCTTATTTGTTCACGTTTACTTAAAACATGTTTTATTAACCTAATCGGTTGGAAAAGATTGCTCTTCTTTTTCGCAAACTACTCGATTCCCGGATCAGCCGGGCCCCGTCACTACGTCTATAAGCCCCTCGTATTCCACCCGTATTTCGACCTCCCTGTGGATGTGACACCCGGCGAGGGTCCTATAGTGGCAAGCGGGTCCCACCGACCGAAAGAAAAACGATCCTAAAAGTCCGCGGGTAATCGAGTCTTAACGAGCATTCGATGTAAATTACGGACAAAGCCGACGTCGAAAGTCAAGATCATGTCCGAGGGCTCGACAAAAAGCTCGGCATGATTTGACCGATAAGCGTCCACGATTGATCTTGACTTGTCGTCGCTTAAGCCGTAATTAGGCATGGAATAATCATTAATCCTTGATGACTCAAAGGTCAATGCCGGGAGTCGTTGTATAATTTGTGCCGCCGTAACCGAAGTCAAGGCGCCGGCCAATATCTGTCAAAGTCCGCGGCGGAAAACCGGCGTAACTTCGACCGATCGATTAGGGACCCGAAAGATATTGAGTCGGTATGCCGACAAAGGCTTGAAAGGAAAGGTCTATACACGGACAGGCATGACACGCACTGCACTAAAAACCAACCGGGTCTCTGACAAAGTGTGTCACGGACAAGCGCATGGTCGACACGAGGCTCCACGGGATGTTTGTAGTCCCGTGCTCATCCGAGAGGCGTAATAAGACCAAACGGACCGCGACAAGGATTTCCCGGTTAAGGACGTAGTGTGCAGTGTACGGTCACGTGCGCGTAGTGTGCAAGCAGCCTATATTCTTTTTCCGAGTAAAATAGAGATTTTTTATGTGTCTTAAAAATATGATGCATGATTTTTTTGGAAATTTTCTTTTTTTTTTGAAAATTTTTTTTTTTGAAAATTTTAATGAGCACATAAGCACGGAAAATTCCGACAGCTAGGGACATTATTCCGACAATAAAATTTTGACTTTCTCCGAGGCGGCCAAAACAACATGAAAACCGTGCAAAATCAACACACACACAAAAATGATTTTCAAAGCCGGACGGAAGCTTGACCTCAAAAGCTTTTTTTTTTTTTTTTTGAAAACGGTGATACCGGTACGTGGGATTGTTAGACCACAATTTATCCCCGACTCGTGTTAGGAGGCGATAACGGGAAATTTAGTGGTTTCCACCAATATACCAAATACCATTTTTTATTAAAAGCTTAGTCCCCAAATGAGTCGCCACCGTGATGATGTGTGCCATTTCGCGGAAAAATTCGGTTTTTGCGTTTCTTTGAAAAACCAAATAAAACCGGAAAAACGGAGTCGCCACGCCATTTTAATTTTGAAGGCCAAAACTTTGAAAAAGCCCGAGATCAGAGATTTAGGTTCGGAGGTCATGTTACGCGTCGGGAAGGACGTTAGTGTGCACTCCGACGCGCCTCGTAAAACGAGTCTTCCAAGCTGAAAATCATTTGTGTGTGTGTGTGTGTGTGTGTTTTGGCCAAAATAAGTTGAAACTCAGAAAAGTAAAATTGGGATATCTTTTAAGACTTTAAACTGATCCCATGATTTTTTGGAAGATTTTTGGATTGAGATTTGGTACTCAAAAGACCTTTTGAAGTTGAGAGCCATTTCTGCCAGAATGAAAAAGGCAGTGGACCTTTGATTTTGAAAGGGATTCAAGGGTCTTAAAACTTCATAATCTGGATGAACTCAGAGAATGAAAGTTGTTCTAGACACCTTAAATAAAGTTTGTGCGAAGGAATTTTCCATTTTGGAGAAGATTTGAGGGGTCAAAACCTTCTGGAAACCTCAGATATGAGATCTGGATTCCCAGAAGCTGATGAACTATCCTCTGAAAGAAAATTTGAAAAGAGGAGTTTTACTCACCCAAAAAATAAGATAAAAATATGTCTGAAAAGCTCTGGATGTTGGCTACAAAAAGTATTTTGTAGTCAACACCAAATTCCAAGTTCATCTGTGTCCAAAAATTAAGACCATGGACTGAGGTCTGAGAAAATTGCTACTGGACAGCAACTTCTCAAGAAAGAAAATATGATTTTAAGGGGGGTTTTGCATCCATGCTTGTCCCCATTTCCCTAGGTTTTGGTTAGTGATCACTAGACATTTTAGTGGTGAATCAACTATACCAAACCATCCTTGGGGTACATTAGGACTAAGCATTTCATTTGCTTGGGAAGGGAATTTTATCCTTGAAATCAAGATTTAGTGCTTGAAAATGGTTTTTTAGGGTTTTGAAAGTGCATTTTTGCAAGTAAGCAAGAAAAGCTTTGAAAATAATGTTGATCTTTGTAGAAGATCATCCATGGAGATGGTCTTCCATGGTGATCTTCTTAGATCTAGAGAAAGAAGATGAAAGAACTACATTTTGTAGTTTGAAGATGCATGCATGGATGAGATTTAGGTTAGGAAGAGGAGGGTTTACCAATCTTCCTTGTGTTCTTGAGTGTTTGGCTTGAGTGCATGAGTGTTTAGGCTTGAATATGAGAGTGAGTGGATGAGTATGAGTTGGGAAAGATTGAGAGAAAAGGTGACAATTCTTGAAGAATTCTCACCGTTTTCTCTATATTTCGCCGAGGTTCTGGCAAAATGTGTTCTTCCTCTTTATTTTTGTGACTCGGAGGGCTCAATTTATAGCCCTCTCGAAATGACATTTATCCGCGCGGATAGGTCCAGGCGTGCAATCGTTCATTAAATGCAGCTTTGGACAAGAAGAATATTTCTTTTGAAATTCAAATTAGACAAAGCTTATGTTTCCAAAGATTGCCATATTTGGTTTTCTTCTTTGTTTTTCTTTTGAGATTCTTTTTAAGGTTTAACCTTAAATAACAATGCCCATTTTACCCTCACTTTGTTAGAAAAGTTAGGATTGTTAGGAATTGTTAGAAATGTTATAACTTTCGTTAATTTTCTAACGAAAATTCTAACAAGCTCAAATTGGAGCACTTACACATCATCGTCCTCCTCCATGTCATCATCCTCAACGTTAACAACATTCAGAGGACTAGCTCCAGTCACCTCGGCCCCCGAAGTCGCAAAGACATTAGCACTCCGACTCGGAGTCGTTGCCGGAGTCATCCTCCTCACCCTCCTCAGAACTGTCATCATCCTGGTGTAAGTGCTCCAATTTGAGCTTGTTAGAATTTTCGTTAGAAAATTAACGAAAGTTATAACATTTCTAACAATTCCTAACTATCCTAACATTTCTAACAAAGTGAGGGTAAAATGGGCATTGTTATTTAAGGTTAAATCTTAAAAAGAATCTCAAAAAGCAAAACAAAAGAAGAAAACCAAAAATGGCAATGGCCGGAAACACAAAAACCGGCCGTTAATTTGAATTTTGAAAAGAAATATTCTTCTTGTCCAAAGCCGAAGCCGCATTTAATGAACAAAGGCACGCCGCTCGGATCCATCCGCGCGGATGACCTTTGCATTTTCAGGAGGGCTATAAATTGAGCCCTCCAAATACAAAAATAAGGAGGAAGAACACATTTTGCACCGAACCTCTCAAGGCGAAATATAGAGAGAAAACAAGGAGAATTCTTCAAGAATTGTCACCTTTTTCTCTCCAATCTTTCCCAACTCATACTCATCCACTCACTCTCATATTAAAGCCCTAAACACTCATACACTCAAGCCAAACACTCAAGAACACAAGGAAGATTGGTAAACCCTCCTCTTCCTAACCCTAAATCTCATCCATGCATGCATCTTCAAACTACAAAATGTAGTTCCTTCATCTTCTTGCTTTAGATCTAAGAAGATCACCATGGAAGACCATCTCCATGGATGATCTTCTACAAAGATCAACATTATTTTTAAGCTTTCTTACTTTCTTGCAAAGAAAACTCATTTTCAAAACCCTAAAAACCATTTTCAAGCATAAAATCTTGATTTCAAAGGATAAAATTCCCTTCCCAAGCAAATGAAATGCTTAGTCCTAATGTACTCCTTAAGGATGGTTTGGTATAGTTGATTCACCACTAAAATGTCTAGTGATCACTAACCAAAACCTAGGGAAATGGGGACAAGCATGGATGCAAAACCCCTTAAAATCATATTTTCTTTCTTGAGAAGTTGCTGTCCAGTAGCAATTTTCTCAGACCTCAGTCCATGGTCTTAATTTTTGGACACAGATGAACTTGGAATTTGGTGTTGACTACAAAATACTTTTTGTAGCCAACATCCAGAGCTTTCCAGACATATTTTTACTTTATTTTTTGGGTGAGTAAAACTCCTCTTTTCAAATTTTCTTTCAGAGGCTAGTTCATCAGCTTCTGGGAATCCAGATCTCATATCTGAGGTTTCCAGAAGGTTTTGACCCTCAAATCTTCTCCAAAATGGAAAATTCCTTCGCACAAACTTTATTTAAGGTGTCTAGAACAACTTTCATTCTCTGAGTTTATCCAGATTATGAAGTTTTAAGACCCTTGAATCCCTTTCAAAATCAAAGGTCCACTGCCTTTTCATTCTGGCAGAAATGGCTCTCAACTTCAAAAGGTCTTTGAGTACCAAATCTCAATCCAAAAATCTTCCAAAAATCATGGGATCAGTGTAAAGTCTTAAAAAGATATCCCCATTTTTACTGTTCTGAGTTTCAACTTATTTTGGCCAAAACACACACACACACACACACACAAATGATTTTCAGCTTGGAAGACTCGTTTACGAGGCGCGTCTGGTGCACACTAACGTCCTTCCCGACGCGTAACATGACCTCCGAACCTAAATCTCTGATCTCGGGCTTTTTTCAAAGTTTTGGCCCTCAAAATTAAAATGGCGTGGCGACTCCGTTTTCGTTGATTTTTTCAAACACAAAAATGGGAAAATTTTCTGATACCACATCATCACAAAGGGCGACTACTGGGACTAAGCTTTTTAAAAAAAATGGTATTTGGTATATTGGTGGAAACCACTAAATTTCCCGTTATCGCCTCCTAACACGAGTCGGGGTAAATTGTGGTCTAACAATCCCACGTTACCGGATCACCGTTTTTCAAAAAAAAAAAGCTTTTGAGGGTCAAGCTTCCGTCCCGGCTTTGAAAATCATTTTCGTGTGTGTGTTGATTTTTGCACGCTTTTCATGTTGTTTTGGCCGCCTGAGAAAGTCAAAATTTTGACTGTCGGAATAATGTCCCTAACTGTCGGAATTTTCGTGCTTACGTGCTTATGTGCTCATAAAAAAAAATCAAAAAAAAAAAGGATTTTCAAAAAAAAAAAGGAAAATTTCAAAAAAAAATAAAATCATGCATCATATTTTTTAAGACACATAAAAAAATCTCTATTTTACTCGTAAAAGAATATAGATCGCCAGCACACTACGCGCACGTGACCGTACACCGCACACTACGCCCTTAACCCGGGAAATCCTTGTCGCGGTCCGTTTGGTCTTATTACGCCTCTGATGAGCACAGACTACCCAAACATCCCATGGAGCCTCGTGTCGACTACGCACTTGTCCGTGACACACTTTGTCCGAGACCCGGTTGGTTTTTAGTCCGGGTCCGTGTCATGCCCCGTCCGTGTATAGACCTTTCCTTTCAAGCCTTTGTCGGCATACCGACTCAATATCTTTCGGTGTCCCTAATCGCCGAAGTTCTCGCCGGTTTTCCGCCGCAGACTTTGACCAAGATATTGACCGGCGCCTTGACTTCGGCTCCGATCGGCACAAATTATACACTCGACTCCCAAAGATTGACACCGAGTCATCAAGGATTAATGACTATTCCATGCCTAATTACGGCTTAACCGACGACAAGTCAAGATCAATCGTGGACGCTTATCACCCAAATCATGCCGACTTTTTGTCGAGCTCCTGACATGATCTTGACTTTCGACGCGCCTTGTCCGTAATTTACATCGAATGCTCGTTAAGACTCGATTACCCGCCGACTTTTAGGATCGTTTTTCTTTCGGCCGGTGGGACCCGCTTGCCCTATAGGACCCTCGCCCGGGCCGTCCACCCCGGGAGGTCGAAATACAAAGTGGAATACGAGGGGCTTATAGACGTAGTGACGGGGCCCACCGATCCAGAATCGTAGTAGTTTGCGAAAAGAAGAGCAATCTTTTCCAACCGATTAGGTTAATAAAACATGTTTTAAGTAAACGTGAACAAATAACCGCATGTTGCATGAGCCTAAAGCCCAAACACCTACCCTCCTTCCATTCCTGCACATCCGAACCTTCATGTCCTTTCCCCGCAGCCTCCGCACAAAGCTTGGTTTCTGCACCGGTCACCGTTTGATCGCCTGGGAAGAGTCAAGCGCATCATCGCCTTCGCCATTTGTTCCGACTCCGGGTTTCGTAATGTCTCGCATCGCCCGGTAATGATGGGGATAACGTCACTCCGCCTCCCGGACCCTCGCACAGAGCAACAAAGGGAATCCGCTAGCGTAACGTATGAGGTTACGACAGAAGCACACTAAACAAATTTTTACGGAGGCTATTAAGAGTCACGGTCCGGCCGCCACCCTCAATCCGGATGGCACCTTCACCGTGGAAGAAGACGAGGATGCCAACCCCACTCTCGCCGCCCGATTACACCAGGATGCCGCCACCCACCTCCTATGGTGCCACTACCGTAACCCATGCTCCTCGATTTTCGGGTCACCAGCCTCCCCAACCACGCACTCACCGGATCCATGCAGCCCGACGGCACAAATCAGCTGGGGCAAAATCAAGCACGGAATGTCTTCTCATGGTTTGGGCTATCTCGGAATGCCACAGCCTAATCGGATCCCGCCTCGCCGGAACCGATCAATCCGACCTTCACAAAGAATAAATACAGCTCGAATGCCGCCACAACTTGGTTCTCGACCACGCCGTGAGCCCCTCCTCGTGGCATTAGTTCACCAAGCTCCTCACACAAATCCATTCCTCACTCGCACTTCTACGGGTTACCAAGCCTCCATCCCTGTCATCCGAATCACCAGACCGCAGCATTCCCCGTGTTACACACCTTCACCACAAGCAGCCTATGCAATTCAACAATCCGGACAAAGCTCGCACTCAAGCCTACTTACGGGCCCCACTGAAATCCAAGTTATCCGGCTACATCGGGGCTGCCCCCACCTACTTTGCCGCTGAAAATCAACAAAGAAGCCGCAAGGTTCTACCCTTTGCTCGTGCTCCTACTCATGCTCCCTGTGGTAACTCACCCTGTGACAGTTTTCACCTACGTCCCCGGATCGGCCATTCCCTCCACCCGCTCCGCTCCAAAGCTGGTAGCTCCTCTCTAGCTCACCCACTAGCTTGAATGCCATGGTTCCGCCACAAGACCCTCATCCGGCCCGGTTCATGGAACAACACAAGGAAATGAAAGCGCAGACGCCGAACCGACCGCCAAGAAGCTCCGCCTTCCGGCCTACTGCACCCGACTCCATTGTTCCTCCGCCCCACAAATTCGTGATGCCAAATCTGGATCTCTTTGATGGGACCGCATGTCCGAAACCCATTTGGACACGTATACCTTGGCGATGAAAGCCAAAGGATGTACCAATCAAGCTGGGCCGACTATTTCGCCTATCCTTGAAGTCCAAAGGCCTTAAAGTGGTTCTTCCGTTTGAAACCCGAAGCCGTGGCTACATGGGACCAGATTACCAATGCCTTCACGTAAAATATAAGGCCAACTTGGAATGGGAAACAAATAGGGTTGACCTACAAACAACAAAGGCAAATGGCCCCGATGAGAATGTTTGGGACTTCTACAAGCGTGGAATCAAACTCAAATGAAATGGCCATCCCTCCTTCCGAAGAGGAACAACCGGACATCTTCCACTCATGCTTGAAACCACATCTCGAGAGCCTCCTCGCCACTTCCCATACTCGACTTACGGGCCATGGTTAACTCTCGCAGCCTAAGTTTGAAAAGGCCTACAATCGCAACCGGCCGCCGCACTCGCCACGTATATCGGGCTCCTCCCGCAAACACCGCCTCGCTTCCTCGCTAAAGGCAAAGAGATGATTAACTATGCGGGACAGAATGTAATAACACGACTCCTTTGCTCCCAGAAACCAAATGAGCCCAAACCGCGGTCATAAATCTCGAAAACTTTGGAATGCCCCCGAATGACATCTTTAGGGACTCGGTGAAAGAAGGCTTGCCGCGGCCTTTGGAGAATTTCCAACCCGAATCCGAATGCTCCCGTGGATACTACAAAGTATTGTGCTTTTCATCAAGCTCACTGACATCCGACCGACACCGCTTCACTCAAAAGGCAATCCAGGCTAATAGAGCAAGGAAAGTTGGAAGGCCCCGAAGGGCCTAACACACCAAAAATCCGCCGCCAAGGAACCATAATCGTGTGAATATGATTGAATGCGGAGAATCTTCACACGCCCAGAAGATGCCGATGAAGGTCCCCAAATACCCGTGGCCAACCTCGTCGAGGATCCCGACTTCGATTCCCTCGCCCTCGAGGATATCGAACGAATCAACCCATCTTGGTCTCATGTCGAGACTCCTTGCAAGAATACGAGGCCCGCTATTTCTCGATGAAGGGAAGGCCGATACCGAAGAACTGGGCCGTTCCGCTCAAAATATGAGAGGACCATTTACACAAGATGGTTAGAACAATCGAGAAGAATCGAACAAGAAAGCTTCCGGCGGCGCTCGTATCGGGCTTATCAAAGAAAGAGGCCGAAGAGCATCCTGGAGCTAGTACACTTCGCAAATTGGCTTTGGGAGAGCCCGAATATGATCCCGAGAACAAGAAGAATCGGAAGAGGAGGATTCCTTCTATATCCTACTCCGGTGTCAAATACGTGCCACCCTCTCACTCTTCCCCCGCAATTTCGGGAGGAGAAGCCGAGTCACAATTACCACTTCCGGAATGGGAACATATGACAATTTGCGGCCGCACGCACCCATATTCCCCAACGGGTTTGATCGACGTTCCTCTCACCGAAATCCCGGTAGTATGGGAAGAAGATTCCGATGACAAATGATGATGATGATGACGAGAGTGAAGAGTCAACCGAGGCCCCGATCCGAAACAACTGAACAATCATGCCGTAAATGAGCCCATGGGAGCCAGGCACAATGGCCGGTTATCGCAAGCGACGACGAAGAAACTTCTAAGACGAATACGAGACCGAGGACATGAAGGCCATGAAGTTTCATGGATCTCGAGCACGTGGATGTCTTAGAATTCAACACCGCATACCATGCTTGGGGGAAAGGGTTTTCGTGTGTCCGATCCAGCCGATAGTCGAAGATCTCGATCGAAAGAGGAAAATTAACTCCCATCCGCCCAAATGAGAAAATAACCATGGTTAGATCAAATCCACCCTTAACAAAGTAACACTCCTTGTCGTGGTTACCCAAGAAGAGGTCACCTTTCCCGAATGTATGTCGCCTTTCGTAGAAGTCCTAGAAACCGGCATGATACCGGATGCGCTCCCACACGTAACGCTATAATCATCTCCAACTCGAGTATTACGTAAGGGAATCGTAATGGCCGCACTATACCGGGATGAGATCGAAAAGCCGCCGAGTCCCGACAATAGCGACTCTTGTTGCATGATAACAATGAGCAAGGCCGGCCATGAGAGTGAATCGGAGGACGCCCTAGCTCAGGCCATCCAAGGGGCAACAACACAACCCCAAACCCAAAAGCCTCGTGACTTGGGAAGCAGCTTATAAGGGCCGCCAGAAGGAGCCAAGATGCCAGCCTCACTGTCACTAGACTCCGTCGTAACCAATGGCCAATAGCCAAAAGTGGCTCCCCATCGACCCTAGCAAAGATTGAAGAAATCCAAATAAGAGACGACCGATGAGGAAGTTAATCTGTTGACCCGATCTCGGGGCGCATCTTCCAAGGAAATCCCAAGGCGTATAAGAAGGCCACGTATCAAGCACCAAAAGAAGATCGCGCCCTATGCTAAGACAACCAAACCTGCACTCGAAAAGAGGATCCCGTGCTCACCCAGCTTGAAGCAAACACAGCCAACATTTCCTCTCGGTCTCTACTCACCTCGTCCTATCCCCATAAGCCGAAGCCGGAAGAAAGCTCCGGCTCGCACTCGTGCCTATTGATGCTACTCCCGATGATGTGGTACAACCTAATTGGAAACATCCACTACGGAACATAATCACTTTCACGTATCTCGACCTCCCTCAATTTGGGGCCGATCATAATGAGCCTCTCTTCATCACAGCCCACTGGATGAACGACGCTCCTCGGGTCCCGGTTGATAATGGGTCCTAATGAACATTCTTCCAAAGCAAAGATCATGAGCTTGCTTGATATCAAGACTACGTACTTGAAGCCTTCTTCTCTCACGCCAAAGCTTACGACTCAACATCCCGAGCACCCTGAGTCGCTACTTTAGACCTCCGGTTTGGACAGAAATTGATACCTGTGGAATTCCAGGTTATCGACATCCCGATTACTTTCAATGCCCTCGGGAAGACCTTGGCTCCATCAAGTCAAAGGGGTCGCCTCAAGCCTCCACCAAAGGTGTGAAATTGCCTCGAATGGGGATCTCGACGACCATTTACTGAGATTTAGTCACTTTAGAGGGCACAGATACGGCGGAATACCTATTCGAAATCAAACATGACGAGGAAGGTCACATGCTAACGGGCTTCACGGCCGAGCCTCCCAAGGCCCAAGTGTGCAACATAGATCCGACGGTCACTGATAAAATCCCACCGGCCTTGAAAATGATGAGAAAATGAGCTATCTACCCGGCCTCTGGCCTGGGAAGCACCAACAAGGAACTCACAAACTCATCGAGGTGAAAGGACAGTAATACTCGCCACGGCCCGGGATATGAGGCCTCCCCTGACACCGCAAAGGGAAAAAGATTTGAAGCCGCCACAGAAAGGTCCCGCCGACAATCCTAAATCTCTCCCCTTCGCCCTAATTTGGCCGACTACTTTGTAAAGGGTCCCACACAACCAGAAACATCACAGAGCCCACTCCTACGGCAGATGGCTAAAGCTACAAGATAGCCTCAACAAGTTCGTAGGAACCAAGGCTAACCCGGTCCGTAGAATGTTCCCGGACCTACCCAAGATACCCGGGCTACCACCGCCACGAAGAGCGAGTATACCTTCGTAGGCGTGCCCGACTCCGGTGGAACAGCCGAGAAGCTCACAACCACTATTCCTACCGCCCAGAAGATCCGAAACCCGAATTCGAACCGACAAGGCCAAAAGCTAAGGCCACGGAATTTCCCTCGATGATTGGGATGGTCTCGTTATGCAAAGAATTGTTCGAAGAAGAAGTCCAAAGGTGCCGACCTCCGATTGATCTCGGCCGGTCCAAAAGATGATAGCGGCAATTGAGAAAGGAAAACAAAAACAAAGACAGCTTCCCGAGTCATGAGGCCACCAACACATGCCGCTAAAGAATTGGGAAACTCTCTCGTGCTCCGTCCGCGACCAAGGAGGAAATGATCACCAAGCTTGGATTGGTCCCCCGTCCTCAGGTCAATCTAGGACAAGTCCTCCCAGCCTCTCTTTGTTAAGATCGAGTCTCTAGGGTCGTCCGACGGCCTTACGCCCGAAGACTACGAGTCCGTAGCAAGCACCGTATCCCCTTTCGTTTTCAATGAAATGACGAACCTTTCGAGTATCCCTTGATTGCCACTTTAACTAATGATGAATTAATTAATAAAAAATTTAATAATAACTCATTAGATAAAGAAGCATACACATTAAACGAAAAAAAAAAAAAATCAAACAACAAAAAAAATCTTTAAGCAAAGTTGTCCTAAAGAGGAAAATCGAGCCCAAGCCGCCGAAGAGATTTTGACGAGTGTGAATTTGGGAACCGCAAGAGCCTAAAGAGACGCAGATTGGTGATTTCTTCAAGGAATCGAAAAGGATGCTCGCAAAGTCCTACAAAATCCTCAATTCAAAGAAAGTTGCCCTCTTCATCAAAGAAAACATCATGTGCGTATACGGGTTGCACAAACAAATCATCTCGTATAATGGATCCCACTTCAAGGGGAATGTGAAAATTGCCGGCGGAATTCCGAATAACCCGTCACAAGTCATCTCCCTACAGCCCCAAACCAACGGAGCCGTCGAAGCAAAGAAACAAGACTCGAAAATATCATCCGGAAAATGGCCGTCCAAGGCGTAGATTGGCCCGAGAAGTTACACTCGGCACTCGGGGCTACGTAACATCGCCGAACGGCAACCGGGGAAACACCTTTTGCCCTCACATACGGAATGGAAGCCGTACTCCCAATCGAGCCGGAAATCCTCGCTCCGTATACCGCCGGAAAGCCGTATCAACGAGGTCGAATGGCTCCAGAGTCGCCATGATGAATTGGCCCTACTAGACGAACGCCGATCAAGGCCATGGAACACATCCGAGCCTACCAAGGAAGAATGGCTAGAGCCTTCGACAAGAAAGTAAAGCATCGGGAGATCCGAGAAGGTGATCTCGTTCTAAAAGAAAAGCCCCCGCCCGTATCAACCCCTCGGCAAATGGGAGCCTCGTATGGGTCGGGCCATATGTCGCCCGTAAGATCTTCTCCGAGGAGCCATGCAACTTGCGCACCTCGACGGAATCCCTTTCAGACACCCAAATAATGGTGACAAGCCGCGCATATACTACGCGTAAAACAAAACAAAAAAAACAAAAAAGAGTGCTAAAAGAGTAATACCCAACTAGGTTAGAAACCCGAAAAGGGCGCCTAGGTAAAAAACAGGTTGCACCAAAAAAAAAAAAAAAAACAAAAAAACAAAAAAAAAAAAAAGAGTGCTAAAAGAGTAATACCCAACTAGGTTAGAAACCCGAGAAGGGCGGCCTAGGTAAAAACAGGTTGCACCAAAAAAAAAAAAAAAAAAAAAAAAAACAAAAAAAAAGAGTGCTAAAAGAGTAATACCCAACTAGGTTAGAAACCCGAAAAGGGCGGCCTAGGTAAAAAACAGGTTGCACCAAAAAAAAAAACAAAAAAAGAGTTCACCATGTTGAACTACGAAGACCTCGAGCTCCTCAAAATGAGGGGAACGTAGGCAAATGGAAACGGTTCGGTCTAAAGCACAAATAAAAGCCATACTTTGGCATCAATACAATTGATCGACCATGAAAGCGTCTCGAAAACTCTAAAGCAATTCAAATATTCATTACAAGTTAAAAGCTCTTTGATGAGTCTAAGCCCGATTCATTCCTACAACCGGCAACCTCGCTAAAGGAAAACTAAGATACATAATCAAACTAATGTGTCCGCCATGACAAGAAAGGGATACTGAAACCTCGTAGTCACTCCAAGCCACTCGCATCGGCCTCTCCCTTCTTCTTCCCCTCCGAGTCTTTCTCTTCTCGAACCGGAAAAATGCCTGCATTCCTCCTACCAAGCTCTCGTATAGGGACAGTGGTCTATCAAACCAGCCTCCGTCAGGGCCTTAGTAGCCCTAGCGTCATCCCTCATCTCCTCGTAACCTAGCCGGTAGCATAGGAGCCCTCCTCTCCCGTCTCGACGTAAGCCTCATAATCGGTCACGCCGTCTCCGCTCCCGTCATGAGGGTTGGCCCTCGCCTCGGCCCTCCTCCTCTCGTAAACAGCCGGTCCTCCGCACCCACAATGGCCTCACGCCGTCTCAAAATAGCCACCCGAGTCTCTCCTGCATGCCTCTCATACCAATCCAGTACCAAGTGGTCAGAACACCGGTCTCTGACGCTCGAGAATGACCCGAGGAGGAAAGGCATCATACCTCCATGCTCGGGAAAGAAATGGAAACACCGAGGGATCATCCATGGAAACAGGAGCCACCACCCCGGTGGCTATATCATCAAAACCCTCCAAAGGAACTCCGCTCCAAGCCAAACCGTCTCAGACCAGAGCCGGAATGTAGAAACCGGACCGAGAAAGCCCCGAAGCATAACCACATGGGACCCGTCCCCGAAGCACTCGCGAGTCTCCACCCGCCAACGAGGCACCAACCATCTCGATATCTTCCCCCGGCGACCCGCCATCCAACGCGCCCACGAGCCCCGATCATCAAAATCTACATCGACACCTCTCCCGGCAAAAGTCCAAGGCTCGATCATATCGAGGTTTCCCGAAGAACCCCAAACGCTCCATCGCCCACTGTGGT
Source organism: Adenophora triphylla var. japonica (assembly GCA_022495995.1). Classification (NCBI taxonomy): domain Eukaryota; kingdom Viridiplantae; phylum Streptophyta; class Magnoliopsida; order Asterales; family Campanulaceae; genus Adenophora; species Adenophora triphylla. The sequence continues at coordinate 25,711 of JAFEMH010004275.1, forward strand.
CAAGCAGGAACGGGCCGCCCCCGCGCATATACCGCCGTCCGGTAGCTAATCCGTCGAGAGCATGAAAAGTCTCCCCGTAATCAAAGGAACGACATCTCTCGCCTGTGCGACAGCCGAACGACAACATCCAAGAAAGACCGATGGCGCATCCCAAAGGAATAGACCATGAACAGGTGCCAAACATACAAAGTGCAAAGGCATCCCAATAGGCATCATCCACCAAACCTAGGCCCCTAAATCTGTCGGGAAGACCGGAAATATCGAAATGATCGGGACCGCGGATAATACCTTGCGCTTCCTCCGGGAAAGATGAAGGAGGACGCACAATCTGTCAAAGAAAAGAAGCCCCTCCGGCAAAGGAACCGCTTATCTCTTCCACCTCCGACCTCCAAGCAAGGCCCGAAATTCTTCCACACGGGAACAATCTCGTTGAAGGAAAGGCAAAAGACATGCCTTCTAGTATCCCAAAACGAAGAAGAAGCTCTTAAGAGGTCATAATCCGAACCAATTCTTTGAGAGACCACAAGCATCGTATCTTGTACCTTTCTTCAAAGAATGATCTTCTCTCATGCATGATCTCCCTACACCACTCCTTGAACTTTTCAAAGAACAACATTTGCCTTTCTTTGGACAATTTTGGAGAATTTTTGGCCATTTCCATGGTTTTTCTCTCTTTCTCCCGAAAATGGTCAAGTTGACCGGAGGTTGAAGAGGATATTTGAATTTGAAATAAAGCAAGACCAGTGTCCGAACCAAAATTAAAGGACAATGTCGAGTCGCCCTATCCGCGCGGACATGATTGTCACAAAAAAATTCTGCAATGTCAAGCCGCTACATCAAAAGAGGAATATTCCGTCCCGTTGCTCGAAACACGTGCAAAATAAAAACATCCCCAAACCACCCATATACCAAACACCCTTGCAAAAAAAACCAAGGCTCATGCAACACCGCATTCATATTGCATTGCATTCATAAAATAAAATCCTAAATTATTACATTCCAAAAAAAAGAGTGTGCATAAAAAAAAACAAAGCAAACATAAATAAAATCCTAAATTATTACATCAAAAAAAATGTGCACAAGCCGTACAAATCTAAATCTCAATCTCAAAAAAAAAAAAAAAAAATCAATCGGAGTCTCCAAAGACCCGATGTCTCCCCGCCCTCTTGCGACTCGGGCCCGCCTCCTCAGAGCCCCGAAAATCTCGGGCTCGATCGTCCTCGTCTCCGCAGAGAGGCTCGTCCAGACCAACCGGCACGCTCCGATAGGGCAAGCCGAGATCTCGCGAAAAAATCGTACCCGAAGGTGAAGGCGTCGGACTCCCGCACGTACGAAGACGACCCGCCATGCCGCCAAACGTGTCCCCGCCCGTGTGGATCCCTCGAGAATGACGTGATCCGAAGGCGCACCGCGCGGATCAAGGAGAGGAGACAAAGGAGTCTCGAAGAAGTCTCGAGCGAATAGGGAAGCCTCCCGTCCGACAGTGCGCCGGCCGTGGTCGCCGCTCTAGCCTCGAGGAGCCCCGCAAGCGACCATCCTCCCGATGAACCTCTTGGCTCCGATCACTTGCGTCGTCAGCTTCTCGACGACCCCCTCCGAAAACGGCACAAAAGCAAAAGCGTCAAAAAAAAGAGGTGATGCTAAAGGTGATGAAACAAAGGAAAGAAAAGAAGGGGAAAAGGTGAAACCATACTCTTCATACCCTGGACGAGGCCGGAAAGCTCGTGGAAGCCGCTCGGGCCGAGGGATCTCGCACCCTCAATCGGACCCCATCCCGATATAGGAAAAATCCGTCCGAGGGTACCGCGGATCCCAAGCCCCTCCCTATCCAAAACCCGAGGCATCCTCGCCTCCTCAAGACGAATGTCGCATATGGCTCAATCGCCACGAAGTCCGAGAAGTGCCGGCTGCTTCTGTAATCATCCTGTGTCACGGACCGATCGCTCGGGTGCATCATATCGGCGGGAGGCTCCACCGGTGTCCTCAAAGGCGAAGTTCACGCCATGCCGGCGCGTCACCCTCTCTCCTGCATAATAGGCATCGCAGTCGACCCTCAAAATCCTCCGCCGCACCGCCCGTATCTCGCCGCCCTTCACCGCGCTTACCTCAAAGCGATCCTGTGGGAAGAATATCATCCCCTCATCCGTCTCGGCCTCCGTCAAAGGAAGGCAATCCGCGTACCCGAGAGTCGTACGCCCCGGAGCTTATCTTCTCCCGGCATGCTTGGACCAAGACCGCATGGCCGGATACGCCCGACGTACTCCGCCGGCCGCCGCCACACCGTGACGTGAAAACTCCAACGCCCATACCGCGAAAGGTAAAAATCCAATCAATCCAAAGGCAAAAGAAAAGTGCGTGCTCAAAAAAAAAGAGGGAAAGCAAAAAGAGAGCTTATACCTCCAGGGCAAACTCAAAGCAAGACAAGGAGCTCACAGCCTCTTCCTGGCTGTACCTATCAAGAGCAAAATAAAGCTCGCCACTCCGGCCTCTCCCCACGAGACATCTCCGCCGTCTCCATGTCCTCCAAGGACCTCAAGAAGGCAAAGACCGCCGTCCCTCAAAGCATGTCCAAAGAGCGTGCTCGAGAAAGCAAACCACAAGAAGGCCCCGGCAATCTGACGGCGCCTATCCTCTCCTCCCCACCTCATAACTCGCTATGGTCTCCACGATCTTGCCGTAGACCACGGCATACTCCATCCCCATCCCCTTTTTGGGAATAGGGGAAAATCCCGTAAGAGCCTCGCAGACGCATCGCCGTAGCCATCCCGCCACTCAATGCCGCGTCCATTAAAGGACAGCCCGTAATCGCAAAGATAGTCGGAGGGCGTAACCGTAGCCTCGCCCGTAAGAAGTGGAAGGTGTGGGTCGCGTCCCACCAAGGCCGCGCCAGAGCAAACATCAAGCCCTTGCTCTTAGTGGAACTTGACCGCCCCTCAAGCACTCGACGAACTCCCAAAGCCCCGTCTCGACAACAACTGTCTCTGACTCGGCAAAGCTCCTCGGCCCGCATCCGGAAGCCGATCCCACAAGTCAATCACGGTACTCCACCGATCCTCGAGTCTTCATCTTGTTCACCGCTCCGTCACAAAACGGTTTCCGCCCTGTAATAAAAAAAAAAGAGAAAGAGAAAATGTCAAAAAGATTGCATTTGCATATACATTAAAAAAAAAAAAAAGAGAAATTTCGACAAAGATAACAAAGATACAATGAGCATAGCCCCATTTTTCTCGCATGAAAGAAAACAGCCAAAGAAGTCCCAATGCATTCATCAAAAAAAAAAAGAGATACATTCCTACGGAAGTAAAAACTCCGTCCCATTTTCATAAAATAACATGCATCATCTCAACAAAAAAAAATGCATACATGCATATCATCCATCTTACATGCAACGGGAGGAAAAATCCGTCCCACTTTTCAAAAAAAAATAATCCTAAACATACATACATATCATATTGGCAAAATGCCCATTCTTTCCAAACAAAATGCATGCATTGCATCATCATTCATCAATATCAAAATTCAATTTCAAAAAAAAAAATCATCATCATCATCAACATGCAATATTCAATTTCAAAAAAAAAAAATCACAATTCTTCGAATTTTCACATGTAATTTTCGAATTGAAAAAATTGTGGCAAAAATGCCAATTCTTTTTCCCAAGCAAAATGCACATTTTGGGTTACTCATATACTCATTACAACATGCAAAGCATCAAAATCAAGATTCAAAGCCAAGAACATCAATCATTCGAATTTTCAAAAAAAAATTAATTCAAAAATCACCCAAAATTCAAATTTCAAGCAAGAAATCAACAAAGGGATCAAAGGGTTTCAAAGTATACCGTTCGGAGATGCGGATCCGAAGCCCAATGTTGCCAAGCATCGGGGTAATGCTCCTCCGCAACCGATTGCGAAAGATTGTAATGCCTCCGCATTCGGACGAGCTCCAATCGCCTCTCCGCTACCGGGCCACGTCCCTGACCTTGAAAAGCGCCTTCCCGTGTTCCATTGCTCGAAAATCGAAGAAAATCGGAAGATTTCAAGCTTTTTTGGACAACAATGGCGGATTTGCAGATTTTCTCTCTCTCTCTCGTAATTTTCTGTAAAACTGAATGGGGAAGAAGAAAAGGGCGTTGGCCCTAATTAATACCCCTGACTTTACATCCCTATCCGCGCGGATAGGATTGCAAGGATCAAAATGACCCTTTTGCCCCTTAAAATTCCAGGACTCTGCAATTCAGTCCCCAACTTGACAGAGTTAACCAAAGATAACCAAAGTCAGCCCCTTGTCAAGAAAATCTCCCCCGGCAGTCAAACGTAAGACCGAGTGCCCCGAGAAAGATAACGAGATCCCGTATCTTTCATCAAAATCTTCCCCGGCAGCCAAACGTAAGACCGAGTGCCCCGAGAAAGATAACGAGATCCCGTATCTTTCATCAAAATTGCCCCTAAAGAAACGTAAGACCGAGTGCCCCGAGAAAGATAACGAGATCCCGTATCTTTCATCAAAATCTTCCCCGGCAGTCAAACGTAAGACCGATCTCCCCGAGAAAGATAACGAGATCCCGTATCTTTCATCAAAATTGCCCCCGGCAGTAAAACGTAAGACCGAGTGCCCCGAGAAAGATAACGGATCCCGTATCTTTCATCAAAATTACCCAACGGCAGTCAAACGTAAGACCGAGTGCCCCGAGAAAGATAACGAGATCCCGTATCTTTCATCAAAATCTCCCCTATAGCAATCAAACGTAAGACCGAGTGCCCCGAGAAAGATAACGAGATCCCGTATCTTTCATCAAAATTACCCCTATAGCCAAACGTAAGACCGAGTGCCCCGAGAAAGATAACGAGATCCCGTATCTTTCATCAAAATCTTCCCCTAGCCAAACGTAAGACCGAGTGCCCCGAGAAAGATAACGAGATCCCGTATCTTTCATCAAAATCATCCCCGGCAGCCAAACGTAAGACCGAGTGCCCCGAGAAAGATAACGGATCCCGTATCTTTCATCAAAATCTTCCCTAGCCAAACGTAAGACCGAGTGCCCCGAGAAAGATAACGAGATCCCGTATCTTTCATCAAAATTACTCCCCTATAGCAGTCAAACGTAAGACCGAGTGCCCCGAGAAAGATAACGGATCCCGTATCTTTCATCAAAATTACCCCTAGCCAAACGTAAGACCGAGTGCCCCGAGAAAGATAACGAGATCCCGTATCTTTCATCAAAATCTTCCCTGCTAGCCAAACGTAAGACCGAGTGCCCCGAGAAAGATAACGAGATCCCGTATCTTTCATCAAAATTATCCCCTAAGCCAAACGTAAGACCGAGTGCCCCGAGAAAGATAACGAGATCCCGTATCTTTCATCAAAATCTTCCCGACACCAAACGTAAGACCGAGTGCCCCGAGAAAGATAACGAGATCCCGTATCTTTCATCAAAATCTTCCCCTAGCCAAACGTAAGACCGAGTTCCCGAGAAAGATAACGAGATCCCGTATCTTTCCTCAAAATCACCCAACGGCAAACAAACGTAAGACCGATTTCCTGCACAAATACGTCTCGATTTTCCCCAAAGAAAGGCTAACGAAATCCCCAAAGAAAGTTAACGGAATCCCAAAAGCCAACGGAATCTCGAGTAGTACTCGAACTACGAAAGGGCTTGATTCCCACTAGGGATACGTAGGTAGCCTATCATTAGGTCCAAACTCGACCAAAACGGTCACCCTCTCCTTCGGCAGCAGACGAAGTCCACCGAAAGGCCATTTCAAATTAAGGTCCGAGGCGCCTAAAAGGCCATCATCATCAAGGTCCGAGGCGCCTAAAAAGCCATCTTCAAGGTTCGAGGCACCTAAAACGCCATCTCCAAGGTTCGAGGCACCTAAAACGCCATCTTCAAGGTTAGAGGCACCTAAGACGCTATCACTAGAAAGCGATAAATCGCAATCATCCCCAAAGCAGACCGAAAATGGTCATCCCTATCCTCAAACAGAGCGGATACCCATCGACCGAAAATGGTCATCTCTTATCCCCAGCAGAAGTTTCTTTCCAAAGAAACGATCGTAGAACTCGCTCATCGGAGTTCGAGGCACCTAAAACGCCATCATCTCCCGTGGTCAAAGACCCGAACTACGATCGGCTTGATTCCCATTCGGAATACGTAGGTAGCCTATCGCTAGGTTCAGCCACCCGATCACTCGATCATCCCGCCAAATATGGAGCCTTACTCTTATCGACGACCCCGCTTCCTTCGAAAGCGCCGTCGCCGAGGGGCTACTGTAAGTGCTCCAATTTGAGCTTGTTAGAATTTTCGTTAGAAAATTAACGAAAGTTATAACATTTCTAACAATTCCTAACTATCCTAACATTTCTAACAAAGTAAGGGTAAAATGGGCATTGTTATTTAAGGTTAAACCTTAAAAAGAATCTCAAAAAGCAAAAACAAAAGAAGAAAACCAAAAATGGCAATGGCCGGAAACACAAAACTGGCCGTTAATTTGAATTTTGAAAAGAAATATTCTTCTTGTCCAAAGCCGAAGCCGCATTTAATGAACAAAGGCACGCCGCTCGGATCTATCCGCGCGGATACCTTTTGCATTTTCAGAGGGCTATAAATTGAGCCCTCCACCACAAAAATAAGGAGAAAGAACACATTTTGCACCGAACCTCTGGCGAAATATAGAGAGAAAACAAAGTGAGAATTCTTCAAGAATTGTCACCTTTTCTCTCCAATCTTTCCCAACTCATACTCATCCACTCACTCTCATATTAAAGCCCTAAACACTCATACATTCAAGCCAAACACTCAAGATCACAAGGAAGATTGGTAAACCCTCCTCTTCCTAACCCTAAATCTCATTCATGCATGCATCTTCAAACTACAAAATGTAGTTCCTTCATCTTCTTGCTTTAGATCTAAGAAGATCACCATGGAAGACCATCTCCATGGATGATCTTCTACAAAGATCAACATTATTTTTAAGCTTTCTTACTTTCTTGCAAAGAAAACTCATTTTCAAAACCCTAAAAAACCATTTTCAAGCATAAAATCTTGATTTCAAAGGATAAAATTCCCCTTCCCAAGCAAATGAAATGCTTAGTCCTAATGTACCCCAAGGATGGTTTGGTATAGTTGATTCACCACTAAAATGTCTAGTGATCACTAACCAAAACCTAGGGAAATGGGGACAAGCATGGATGCAAGACCCCCCTTAAAATCATATTTTCTTTCTTGAGAAGTTGCTGTCCAGTAGCAATTTTCTCAGACCTCAGTCCATGGTCTTAATTTTTGGACACAGATGAACTTGGAATTTGGTGTTGACTACAAAATACTTTTTGTAGCCAACATCCAGAGCTTTCCAGACATATTTTTACTTTATTTTTTGGGTGAGTAAAACTCCTCTTTTCAATTTTTCTTTCAGAGGCTAGTTCATCAGCTTCTGGGAATCCAGATCTCATATCTGAGGTTTCCAGAAGGTTTTGACCCCTCAAATCTTCTCCAAAATGGAAAATTCCTTCGTACAAACTTTATTTAAGGTGTCTAGAACAACTTTCATTCTCTGAGTTTATCCAGATTATGAAGTTTTAAGACCCTTGAATCCCTTTCAAAATCAAAGGTCCACTGCCTTTTTCATTCTGGCAGAAATGACTCTCAACTTCAAAAGGTCTTTTGAGTACCAAATCTCAACCCAAAAATCTTCCAAAAAATCATGGGATCATTTTAAAGTCTTAAAAAGATATCCCAATTTTTACTTTTCTGAGTTTCAACTTATTTTGGCCAAAACACACACACACACACACACACACAAATGATTTTCAGCTTGGAAGACTCGTTTTACGAGGCGCGTCGGGTGCACACTAACGTCCTTCCCGACGCGTAACATGACCTCCGAACCTAAATCTCTGATCTCGGGCTTTTTTCAAAGTTTTGGCCTTCAAAATTAAAATGGCGTGGCGACTCCGTTTTCGTTGATTTTTTTCAAACACAAAAAATGAGAAAATTTTCGGATACACATCATCACACCTGGGCGCTGCCCACCTCCTCCTCGGAGCCGCTCTGCTCCTGGCCGTCGGCGCCACCCTCCGGCACCTCATGGATCTCGCCGTCTGAATTATCATCCTCGTACTGTGCCCAAGGCTGGGGCTCGGCATAATACCCATGCTACTCAGGCACGGTAGAGTAAGGGGGATGGTAGGGATCATCCTCGCCATCATCACCCTCAGGCTGGGGCTGCTGACTAGATCCGCCCGCCTGAGAGCCAGAAGGAGCCAAAGACGGCCTCGGCCTCTTCTTCAGAGGCACAATGTCACCAGGCTGGGAGCTGCACCTCCCCTTCCAATGCTCCGCGCTCCTTCCAAACCGGCGCAAAGATCTTCACAAAGACCGTAAGCGCCTTCGCCACCGCTCTGAACGTCTTGGCTGGAAACTATTCAATGAAAATAGAAGAGGCAATCAGAAGCAATCAATGCAAACAGTAAAGCAGTTAAAAGCTTGAACAAAGCAGAAAAGATTGCTCACAGAAGTAGTCCCGCGGGGCAGCCGCAAATGTGGATGGGTCTCAGACATATCAAAAGAGGAGCAGCGAATACCTAGCCTCATACTCAAAAAAGCGGGGAGGTGTCGGTATCTGCATCCCCGCTGCCCTTCTGGCAGCCATAACCTGAGGAGTCACCAATCGGGTGAAGACGAACTGGGCATAGTCCCCACCATCGAAGCTCAAGGCGGCATCAATGCCGGTCCGCGCACTCGCTCCAAGTCGAGGCAAGGCCCTGATATGCCATATCCCCGCAGGAGGATCATGAGGGACGTGAGCGACAGCGCCATGACCATGCTGCCTGCAGACTCTCTCCCCCAAATAAAGGGCATCTCCCTCCAGGCCAATCAAAAGCCTCCTCATCCTGGTCACCAGGGCAGCATCACCAACCACATCCTCGCCATACCTACCATGCCAGGGGAAATGTCTCAACCCAACAGGGGTACCCCTCAAAGCAATCATCGTGTCATGGTAGCAGGCCGTCTTACGGGGCTTCGCCCCGTCCACTTTCCGGCTCTCCCTCACTCCAAAAGCCCAACGGCGAATAGCAGGGAACAAATCTGCCGCAATCCCCTCAGGCACAGTCCAGGCATAGCAGCCAAACACCTCGTAGGCCCACACCTGAAATCAAAAGACAGAAAGCTTTCAGTGTGCAGCAACAGTAAAAGAATGATGACAAAAAAGGTCAAATGTAGTAGTCAAGTTGCGAAAAGCAAAGGGCATACCTCCAGCACAATCTGATAAAAGTCTAAAGAGGTCACACTGCCTCTGCTCACCTCATCCAGGCCTCTGTACACCTGGGCCAAACCAGCCTCTCCCCAAGAAAAAGTGGACACCTGGCTCCAATCTCTGAGAGGCTCCAGGAGAAGAGTCAATGCCGTTGTAGAGGCATTACAGAATAGGGTATCAAAAAACCCGGCCCAAACAAAGGCTCTAGCCAACTGCTCAGCCGTAACAGTAGCAACATCCTCAGCAAAAAGACGGCACTGATGAGTCAAAGCAGAGTGCAAGTCCGCCAAAGGAACCCCATTGCCCTTCAGGCGAAGGGTCAGTCCAGTCAAAGCCCTAATGGCATCCGTGCTCAGCACGCCAGGGTCCTCAGAGAAGATGGGCCTATCTGTAAACTGCAAACCGGTAATAGCAGTGAAGTCATAAGGAGTGATGGTCGACTCACCCCAGGAAAGATGGAAAGTGTGGGTAGAGTCCCACCAGAACTGTCTGAAAGCCCGCACAAGCTCCACGCTCCTCGGCGTGTCTCCAAAGTCTCCAACAACTGTGAAAAATGGTCCAAGACCAGCAACGAATACCAGTCCCTTAGGACTGTCCGGCAAATCAGAAGAGCCCGGAAGAAGACCCCAGATGGTCGCAATCGCCTCAGGGGACCCCTTGGTCCGCAAAGTCTGCAGGTAAGCACAGTACAGGTATCAAAAACCATACTCATAACGATAGGTGCATTCATGTGCATTTTTTTCAAAAGAATCATCAAATTCTTTCAAAAAGAAGAAAAGAAGAAAAGAAGAAAAAGAAAAATCTTTTCAAAGCAATAACTTCATGCCAAGCATGCAATTCCTTTTTGGGTGCGATTTTCCCCATAATTCCATCTAGAGCCCTAAGAAATTCAATTTTCGAAAAGAAAAGGGTCAATGATTTAGAATGCTTACCCCCTTCTGCTCCATAGTGGAAGTATGAAAGTCGAGACCTGGGTAAAGCCCATGTCCGTCGGGAAATCTCTTCCGCTTGTTCCGATCTACAAGCTTCCGTCTCTCGGACAAGACGTACTGAACATTCCTTCTCGATTCGGCTCGCGGAGGCATTATCAAAATCTTTGATTTAACTCAAAATTGAAGGAAGAATTTTCAAAAATTTTCTCTCCTTCTCTCCTTGGTCTCGGCGGCAATATGTTGATGTGCTAGGTCTATCTTACGACCTACTGCTTTAATTAAAACTACCTGGGATCCTCCCCATGTCGGACGACATCCGTGGTCCAGAAGGGTGATTTTCCCTTTTTGCCCCTAATCAATTCTGTCAGCCTATCTTGGCTGCCCATTACCAAAATTCATCAATTCATTTGGGCTCAAATGCCCACCTCTCTCGGTCATCAAAGATCTATGGACCGGAATGGCCATAAACTACCCGGTCCGAAAAACCGTACAGTTTCCAACACAGAAAATGGCCCGAAATGGCTATAAACTACCCGGTCCGGAAAAACCGTACAGATTTCCCACACAGTAAAAGTTCGCGGGTTGACTTCCCAAAGAAAAAAGTCAAATCATCGGGGTGACTCCCCATCAAAACAGTCAAATTCGCGGGTGACTCCCAAAGAAAAAAGTCAAATTCGCGGGTGACCCCCAAAGAAAAAAGTCAAATCATCGGGGTGACTCCCCATCAAAACAGTCAAATTCGCGGGTGACTCCCAAAGAAAAAAGTCAAGTCATCGGGGTGACTCCCCATCAAAACAGTCAAATTCGCGGGTGACTCCCAAAGAAAAAAGTCAATTTCGCGGGTGACTCCCAAAGAAAAAAGTCAAATCATCGGGGTGACTCCCCATCAAAATAGTCAAATTCGCGGGTGACTCCCAAAGAAAAAAGTCAATTTCGCGGGTGACTCCCAAAGAAAAAAGTCAAATCATTGGGATGACTCCCCACCAAAAACAGTCAAGTTCGCGGGTGACTCCCAAAGAAAAAAGTCAAATCATCAGGGTGACTCCCCTTGGAACAGTCAATCTCGGGTACAAACGCCCACCTTCGGGGTGACTCCCCTTGGAACAGTCAATCTCGGGTACAAAATCCGTAGCCTTTCATTGGCACCCCATCTTCGACGAACTACGATTCGGCTTGATTCCCCCACGGGATACACAGGAATCCTCTTCATAAGAGGTCCAGCCACTTGACCATCTTGGTCATCTCTTTCCCCGCCGTTCGTGTTCGGCTCGGGATTCTCATGGTGTCGACGACCCCACTTCCCGTGGAAGTGACGTCGCCGAGGGGCTCTGTGAGTACCCCGATCTGAAATCATGTTTTGGATCCACTATTATTGATTTTTGGGCTTATATAATTGCTAAAATGCAATATTAAGTCCAAATATCCCACAAGACAGCCAACCCATTGGGCCTGCCAAGCATTCGGCCCAATATGTCAAAAAGGTGTACGCTGTCGTCCGACATGGAAAGACACTAAGGCGGTTTAACTGCCCCTGTCGGACGACAAAGGCCTTCCCATCAGCCTGCCTATAAATACACGGCATGGCTGATCATTTTAGGAGAGGACTTGAAGAGAGGATTTGGGGAGGATCAGTATAATAGGGGGAAACTCTGTCCAAAAGGAGTCTCTCTCTCTCGCTCTCTCTCTCTCTCTCTCACATACACACACTCACCTCCCTCCTCACACACACACACACTTCAAGGTCAAGATCCAAAGAAGCTTCCTTTGTCGATGTGTAGAAGGGGTGGACACCATACTACTGGTGATCTCACCTTGTGGACTACAATAGGTAGCCACTAAACCCTTCTCCCTCTTTAAATAGCCTTTTAATACATTCATACTACCTTGCATGCATATTTGCTTTAATATTATGTAAAAATCGGTATTTTTGCATGATAAAGGTAGTGGAGAAGTGAATCTTCAATATTCACTTTTCCCCACCTCAGATCTGGACATTTGGTCATATTAGGATCAATAAAGATTCAATCTTTATGCATTTGCATGGAGTTAGGAGGTGATGGCTACTTCAAAGTGGCCAAAAACATGTGATTTATCACATTTGGCCACTAAAGCCATGTGATCCTCCCATAATACTCATATATTATCGTTATATTACTGCTTACAGTTAATAAATATGCTTGGTTTGCCTTGAGAAACAAAGGGGAATCAAACAGACTGAAGGGCACAGAAATGGCCTATCCTTGTCGGACGACACAGGACTCCATGGAGATCCTGTGTCATACGACATGGAGATCCTGTAAGGTCAGAAGCCATTCTTGGACTTCAGATCTGTCCAGTTTACTCCCTTTGTTACTCAAAGCTTACCTAAGCATTTTCGTGGCTCATAAGCCACTATTTGGGTGCCTATGGTCTGTTTGGGTGTAATTTATTGGAGGCGGTTTGCCATATGACATGGATAACTTCGGATGTTCCATGTCATATGACATTCCGTATCATTCAAAGTCTATCGTGACTTTGCTCACTCCCGTCAATCCCAAACTGAGCTTAGACCTTCAAATAGTGTCTTTAAATGAGTCAAATAAATGTCGTTCCAGTTCCAGAAATAGCTTGGTCATTGTAATAGACAATCTGACCATGAGGCATCATGTCATGCGACACCCTCTTTCTGTGAGGTCCTGTGTCGGACGACATAGGAGTTCTCTGGACAGATTGTCTTACCTTCTGCCTTGTTATGATAATCATAATATGTAAAAAAGGGTGTGGCCCCCTGTCATGGCTCACAAGTTGTACTCAGCTTTTACATTATCAATGAAATGTCAAATTTGCATGCTTTACACATCGACACATATTGCACACACACTTTGAATGTCCAAAATTGTCCAATATTGATTGAAAGTCTCGAAAGAGGCGTGTTGGGTGAACTCTCTAGTTCTTCCCAAACACGTAACCAGACTCCCGAACCCAAAATCTCTTAAAATAGGTTTTTCAATGTTTTCCTCTAAAAACGGCGTGGAGACTCCCAAAACCGAAGTTTTTCAAAACTTGTCGTATCATTGCAATACATACAAAACCTCTTTCAAAAAGGAAAAATGATATCGATAACCAAAACACATACATTTCTTCTTTTTTTTTCGGGGCGAGCGTTCATTCAGAGACGGGTCCTTTCCCTTCTATCCCTCCTAGGGGGTGATCGACCTCCTCTTGGAGGTGACTTACCTCGAGCACGATCAACTCCTCTGTGCGAGTCAGCCCCTTGCTCCCGGTTGTTATTAAGCCTATCACGCAGGTCCCCAATACGATCAACAGAATTGTGGGTTGGGCGAGGCCTGTCGTTTCTCCTCTCGCCCCCCGAAGGTCTAGGGGCCCCATTGTCACGTCGATGGGATGTTTGGGATGGAGCTATCATTTGCGACCTACGGTCATCCTTCTTAGGAGACTCAGGCAGCTCGAGCAACTCATTCTGAACTTCGAGCAAACTCTGTAGCACCTTTGCTCGCTCCAACAATATGTCCTTTCTGCTAGGGTGAGGGACTGAGGGACCTGCTATGTCGCATACAACCGTTTGACCCGTTTGAAGCTTCTTACTCTGTTGACCACCTCATTGGGTGACCATGGGTCTTTTCACCCTCTTCCTATCCTGAATCCCTACTCCATTCGCCACACTGTTAGAACGAGTGGGTCTTCTCATGGGGTATACATGTGGAGGGGGAGGAAGGTTTGCATTGCGGTTCCCAGCACCAACGTCTGTGACTGGGTTATTTCCCCCATCATGATCGTGAATGGGATCGCTTGAAGCAGTAGTGATATGCCCATCATAAGCCATTTCAACTAGTAGGAAAGATTTGGAGGTCTAGTTTTAAATGTTTCCCATCAATGAAATCAAACTAATGATGCAGGAATCGGTCCACATCAGCCTTTGTCAGCAATAGGTCGATCTTCATCAACTAGAACCTGAAATCACGAACAAATGACTTGTCGGGATGGTGCCCGGCTAATACCCTCCGGCGTGATGATGAGATATATAAGGAGTTACGTTCATAATAAACTGTATTGAACTTGCTTAAAATTTAAATAGCTCAAGTGACATTATCTTTTTACGTTGAATGTGCCTTGGTATATATAATGGTGATATGAGATGTTTACGAATCCCACATATCACGGAGATAATGGAGGTGTAACAGACTGCGAGATTGTAGAAGACAATTACGAATGACGGCGTAGGTAGACGCATTGTTTGGTCGAGATCGCTGAATGATCGAGGTTCGCCTGACTTCGTGCCTTGCCTAGTCAAGTGAACAAGGAGTGGACCGCACGTCGGACGAAGATAGGTCGGGATCAAGGAAAGTTGGACAATAAACTTGATCGACGAGCTTTCTTGATGGGTTGGCCCAGCTAGGATGCTGTTGGTGAGCCCTTTATATTTTGATGAGCCTTTGGGCTTGTAAAGATATTGGACCAATCCGTTGAGCATTTTTCGTCATTTTTATTTAGTTCAAAATCATTTTTAGAGGAATCATTGTCGACTTTCCCTACTCAAGAAGTTTTCTTTCCCTACTCAAGAAGTTTTCAAAGGTAAGTGGTCGATCCATATTATTTTCTTAAATACTTTATTTATCTTTATATATTATTGATAATGAGTTATGTCACTTCTTCGAGAAACAATACACGCAATATATTGAATTTTTGGCTTTTTATGGTTTTCTCTAATTATAATTTCATAAAATAGTACTCATGAATCATTAATTGCATGGATGGACCTTTTAACCATATTTCTAAAAGCCACCACCAACTTTTTCCTAATCTTCATTTTCTTGTAATAAGAAACACACCTTTCATGGATGGCCCCTCATTCATTTTAGAGAGAAAAAAAAACCCGCATAATTTGATCACTTTCATTTTATTTACAATATATTTATGGAACGAAAGTTATGATAAATCATCATGGAATGAAACGATCATTATGCTATATATCAAATGATTCTTATATTTATAACTATATAAAGACTGAAGTACAAAACACTTCAACACATTTTCCATTTTTTTGCTCAAACTAGAACCTAAACTAAATAAATATTAGGCTCATTCCCTCTACTGTCATTTACTAAACACACCCCTTATATAATACTCTATTTCCTAACATTTCAATGTGGGATTAATATCCCATTTGGATTTCAAATGGTAAGTCCTCTCAATTTATACTACTTTATTTTCTAGCATTTCAATTTCTAGACGATGTGTGATTAATATCCCATTTGATTTTCAAATGCTAAGACCTCTCAATATATACTACTCCATTTCCTAGCATTTCAATTATTAGACGATGTGGGATTAATATTCCTATTAGGATTCAAATGATAAGACCTTTCAATATATACTACTCCATTTTCTAGCATTTCAATTCCTAGACGATAAGGGATTAATATCCCTATTGATTTTCAAATCTTAAGGCCTCTCAATATATACTACTCAATTTTCTAGCACTTCAATTTCTACTTCCTAGACGATGTGGGATTAATATCCCATTACTCCGACTACTCCATTTTGCTTCATGTCCGTCAATCCATTTAATTAGAGCACGAATACATGTTACAAGTTTGTAAAAAAATTAAGGAAAAAAAGCATCAATTCTACTATGATTTTTGGACATGGGTGTTAACATAGACCCATCGCGTTGGACATAGAGGATTATGAATGCAAGATACGGGAAAACGGGTCCTTTATATGTAAACATATTTATGAAATATAGACGAATATACGTATTTGATATTTTGTATGTGAAAGCTTGATGTACTTTCCATAGAGCAGTATACATTTCGCTTTAGTTTGTCCCAATCCAATATGTATAGTATATCTGGTGGAAACAATTAATTTAAAATTATTATCGATTCTTATAAGATTTTTTAAAATTTAATAATTATATCGTATACTCCCTCTGGTTTGAAATATTTGTCACTTTTAAATTTTTCACAAGTTGTAAGAAACATAGTTATTATACCAACTTCATGATTAAAATACCAATATTCTTATTATTTATTATTTCTCCTTTCAACAATAAATCAATTAATAGAATGAAAAAAGTTTCAATATCATTATATATTTTTGTTGAATACCTTTTATTTAAAAAAAAATTCTAAATTAATCTTTATACTAATAGCAACTCTTTTAATTTAGTTTCTGTTATTTGTCTAAATTTTATGACCGTGCGTTTAACGCACGAGTGTTAGACTAGTTGATTATAAACACACCGAGTATTTATATGATTATACAATCTTCTATAGTAATCTTAACCTAGGAGTTCGAGAATGTTCCAACTCACCTGGTAAAAATGGTTAGAAATTTTCCCCAAATGAATGTCCAAATTTTATATTGACGAAATTTTGAAAATGTCTAATTTCTTACAATTAAATGGTAAAAATGCTTAAAATATTCTATTTATCCAATTTTCAAACATTTAGTTTTCCAAATCTAAGTGAATAAATGACTAGTGAAAAAAAAATTATAAAAAAATATTTAGAGACAATATTTTTTCCAAAAGGATATTTATTTTAGGATAAAAATTATTAAGAATCGGCATTTATGGCCGGAGGGAGTATATTCTAAGGATTTATGCAAGGGGAATGTCGTTTTTAATCATGTGTAACTTCATCAATTTTCATAAAAAGTAATAAATGAAATGAAATGAAATGGAAAGAAAAAGCCCACCTAGGGTTTTAGACTTTTGAGCATATGAAAGGAAATTACAAAATATAAAATGCATAGTCGTTTTGACATATAGCGGTGCAAATAACACCATAACCGAGGTCTTCAAGCTAAGTTACAATTAAAAGACGGGAAAATCTTAATTAGGCACCTAAATATTTTCATTGACAAAAGATTAGAGTAATTTATTAGTTGATAGCTACTCGTAAATAGAAGAACTGTCCGACGTACCATTTGAAATAATCCGCAAAGATTAGATTAAATAATGGTTTAATTAATCTTTAAGTTATTGACTTGAAGCAGCCAATAATTGAACTGTATAATCACATTATTTAACTCTCAAGTTTCGAGTTTTTCCATTGCAATTTGAAGAAATAAAATTGAAGAAATAAAATAGAAAAGTCAGCTAGCCTATTGGGTGATTAAGATTGATTACTGATTGATGATGGTCTTAAGTCTTCATCATCGTTTGATTTTACTTCCCTATGTATGAACGCAACCTGTAAGAGCATACACAATACACAATGGTGAGCGAAATTTTTGCTTATCGGATCGATGAGCGAAATTAGTGTTTGAGCGAATTTTCGCTCACAGAAACTGATATCCTGTAGTGGTGAGCGAAATTTTTGCTCAAAATATTTTTATAATTAATAAATAAAATATTTATTTTATTTATAAATTAGTGATATAAATTAGTTTTATTATTCGTTTGCATTACAAAATATATTTTTTTTAATTATATTTTATTATAATTGCATTTTTTTATATAAACACTGATAAATAAACATCAAGTTGGATATGACAAATCATCTTTAACAGCTATAATTTATTGAATTTCTGACTCTTGACAAATAATGGAGATGAGTTGAAATTAAAGTTGATTGTGACAAATCATACACTAAGGTGGTAGTCTGAATCCGCTGCTCCCATTTGGGATAGTTCTTCAGCATAAACCACACATGCTCATTTTTAAAAGGTTTGCTTTCATGATTTTCATATAGTTGTTTATCGAACGTCTTGTTCGTTGTATCCACTCCCCTTTCGTCTAGTTGCTTTATCGTACATCTCAACAAACAAGTTTACTGATTTCGCCATCCTATCCTATTGAGCTCGAAACATAGATAAAGTCCTTTTACCAATTTCTGATGGCTTTTGTTGCTGCGCCGTATCGTACCTT
Source organism: Adenophora triphylla var. japonica (assembly GCA_022495995.1). Lineage (NCBI taxonomy): Eukaryota > Viridiplantae > Streptophyta > Magnoliopsida > Asterales > Campanulaceae > Adenophora > Adenophora triphylla. The sequence goes on from JAFEMH010004275.1 coordinate 43,776, forward strand.
GCCCTTACAGTACCCCACAACTTCTCATACTTTTGGTTGGTACATATTATTGCATCAGTGCTTGTATTCATGTAAGCACTGACGAGAGCTTCATCTTCTGCGAATTTCCAGCCAATGATTTCTTTTTTCTTTTTTGAAGCTCCTTTTCACATTTCTGGTACAACCTCTTCGTTTTGTCTCTGGAACAAATTCAGTGTTCTGCGACTCAGGAGTGAAGCTTTGGACTGACATCGAGCCATAAGATGTTTGAGTATTTAGCGGATAATTAAAATCACGGGGTGAGTTTTGGGAGAAGTTGATAGGATTTGAGCTTTGCGAGTAGTTTTGGAAGTTGTTTTGACGGTAATTGCTTGTGAAATTTGGATCACTAACCAACATTTCTTCGAGCCAAGCTTGATTAAAATTATATCCGTAACTATCCATAGTCAAAAACTCAAAAGGTTTTTTTTTTAACTTAAGCTTAAAGAGAGAAAGTAAGGAAGAAGAGGTGTGAATAACCTATACAATATTAGGCTCTATTTATATGCGAAAAAAAATTATGAACTTTTTTGATATATTGCATAAACGACGTTTGTTTGGGGTAAATCAAAACTAAAAAATAAACTTTTAATCTGTTTTGGGTTTGAACACAATTTCGCTCAAGGTTTCGCTCAAACTTTGAGCGAAACAGCTTCGCTCATGGGTCTGAGTGAAAATTCGCTCGCCATTGCAGCAGTTGAGTGAATTTTCGCCCACCAATTTTCACTTGGTGAGCGAAAATTCGCTCACCATTGCACCTGCTCTAATCGGTGGCAGAACTAAAATTTTAGACGAACAAGGGCAAATTTGTTTTTACAAAGATAAAATGTTATATGGTGAAGTATAAATCTTGCATAAAAGGGGGTAAAAATGTTAAGTAGTGCAATTTGTTTCATTTAGAAACGAGGACAAGATTGGTAAAATTTACTCCTTCCTTTCCGATTTTCCTGATTTTTTTTTTATTTTTTGTCAACGCGAAGATATTATGAGAAACAATTTTTGGTTGATTTAATTAATTGAATGAACATCTTTAAATTTACCAATAATATTTATGATGATGTATCGATAACAAATTTTACATTTCATTAGAATTATTAAATTAATTTAAAATTATTGCTAAAATAATACTCCCTCCGTCCCACAACAAGTGACATACTTTGCTATTTTGGACGTCCCACTGATAAGTCACACTTCCTAAAATGGCAAAGAATCTTTACTATTCCCTCCACTCATTCTCTCTCCTACATTATTTTAATACTCACAACACCATTATAATTTACTATTCTCTCCACTCATTCTCTCTCCTACTCAACTATCTACACTCACAACACATCAACCTTTTCACTTTTTCCTTAATTTTCGTGTGAAACAGTAACTGTGTCACATATTATGAGACGGAGGGAGTACTCAACACAGCTATATGCCTCTAAAAGGTTCTTTTGTTGTTATCTTTCATAGATTTGGTTGGTTATATCGACTACAAAAGCACCTAGCTATGGAGTACCATAGCGTGAATCTCTCATTCCATGGAAACTAATTTCTTCCTACGTACCAAACAAGCCCTTCATACTAAAATTGTGATCATTGTGACTATCAAGTTGGGGGGTCACTAAACTCATTTTTCTAGCCAATTTTTGTAAGAATTAAACTTTATGCATTGCAGTTTATATACTTGTGCGTGCGCGCGCGTTATAAAATTATTTTTTTGCAGAAAAATAAAATAAAAAATAAGGATGTTAAGAGTGGGGCTGGAGGTTACTTAATACCATTAATTTTTATTTAATGTATACCATAAATATCATTTTGTCTATTTTTTAATAAAAATTATATTATGATCAGGCCCGGCCCTGTTATGAGACGGGTGAGGCCGTCGCCTAGGGCCTCCGAATTTTGTCCAATTTTAAGGGCCCCAAACTTTATATTTTATTATATATATAAAGTTTACAAAATGTACACGTCAAGAAGCTCAGATGTAGTGGTAATGCAGATCGCATAAAATTCTAGTTAACAATTTTGTCTAGGTTTGAGCCTTAGCATAGGCATATTTTTTTTCTGCAAGGAAAGTCCCAATCTTCTCAGCCCAAAATCAGCAGAATCTCAATCCTAAGTCAAATAGTTTGCTTAGGGCTTCAAAATGTACGGGGCCGGCCCTAATTATGACCCGTGCCAAATTTTTATATGACAAATATAATATTCATTTTCTTAGTATTCTAGAATTTTTAGATCTTGTGTGGTTTATATTTATATTTATATAAACGACAAATATGGAGAACATAGGGATTATTATTTATTTAGATATCATAGGGATAAAAACTATTGACTTGAATTAGTTTGGCTACCTAGGATAGGGCATAAATTCAAGACATGCATTTATAAGCAAGGATTAAAACTAGTGGTTGCATATGGATGCAATGAATTTACAGAAATGTGGAAATTTAAACATTATTGACTACTATAGTCTAGGTTAGGCATAAATACAACGTTGCACTCAATTACATGATCAGTCTACATGCATCATAAATATAGTAGGTAGACACAGTACTTAGAGGACAATCGCATTAAACACGTTTGTTTCCATATGTGGATTTTTTTTCAAAATAGAAGGTCTTATCCAGTATTTCTATTAAAGGTCTATACAGAAGTGACTACACGAGAGCGAGCGAGCGACTAAATCGATTAAATCTGGTTTACATGAATACATGAATCTAGAAGAACTGTCAATACGGGCTGGTGGAACGGGACAATTTCAACCTGTTAAAATTCGTCACTAAATGGGGTGGGATGGGCCAAATTCCTGACGGACTGAAAATATGTCAACTCAACCCAATCAACCTTGAGTTGGTAGGCCAGGCGGGCTAATGAGGGCCAGCTTAAAAACACTTTTCTAATTATACATGTAATCTTATTTACAGCTCACTTCCAATATTTTGACTTTGTCTAGGTAGACTTCACAAAGTCTTTGCTAATTGTAAATGTAATCTTATTTTCACACAATCTTTGCTAATTGTAAATATAATCTTATTTGCAGCTACAGTGTCTCTGCTTCTAATTTGATCCAGTCAGATTATGGACATTTCTTGTTAAGCCACCATTTTCAGCAATAACTACAAGCTCCTCTACCTCTGGGGCACCATTTACATTTATGGACTTTTGAGTGGGCCAATGCGCGATGCTTTATGTAGCGGGCCAAATTTTTGGGCTCGGGTCGTTACAATATATGTAGTCCTATTTTCTCCGATGTTTCAGTCAAGTTCAAACTTGAATGTAATTGTAAACTTTATACATGAATGGGTCATGTGATGAAAATTTGGTTGAAATTTAGACAGGTTTGAGGCTATGCATTATTATACTTTGTAAATCTTGTTATTCTTCTTTACTTATTGGTGTGTGGTTCAGCTAATGAATTTAATATGTGTAGTTCTGATCTGTTTTATGAGCATTGGAGAAGCTCCAATTTCCTTAAACCACATGTCCCTTGTGCATAAAGCTGTCAATACGAGATGACGGGGCGGGCCCAACCCGCCACTAAACGGGGCGGGGCAAGCCAAATTTCTGGCGGGCTGGAAATATGTCAACCCAACTCACCCCTATTGCATGGCGTGGCGGGCCCAACCCGCCACTAAACGGAGCGGGGCAGGCCAAATTCCTGCGGGCTGGAAATATGTCAACCCAACTCACCCCTATTGCATGGCGGGATGGGCTGGCCCGACGGGCTCAATCCAAATTGATGGCTCTACATGAGTCCACTTGGTTCAAAACTCTCATAGGTCGAACTAAGTTACTTGCTCACTACTCATTGTAAAGATTGTGTATATCTTTTGGTTGATTGTGATTATCTTTAATTTTAATTTAGGAAACTAACCTTTTATATTTAGGTAAGAGATCTCATTCATTATAACTATTGTACTATATAAACACACTAGTATTGCACTCATACATTGCACGGTATAAGCAAAATTTTGTTATAGTAACATATTTGTTTAAATGATGTTATATAACTATAGTATACTTCCTCCGTCCCACTTCAAGGTTTCTACTTTTCTTTTTGGCCCGTTCCACTTCAAGGTTCCCTTCCATAAATGACAAGTTTTTAATATATTTATACCCTTATGATTTAATATATTTACAAAAAAACCAATCATTATACTCTTATAAAGTTCACATATTTAAAAAAAATCAATCATTAACTACTATTCCCTATCCCACATTTAACTTTTACATTCTCTCTCCTCTAATCTTCTACACACTTTCAAAAAAATCAATCATTAACTACTATTCCCTATCCCACATTTAACTTTTACATTCTCTCTCCTCTAATCTTCTACCTACTTTCAAAAACATTTCTTAAGAAACGTGAAATCCACACCAAGGAACCTTAGTGTGGGACGGAGAGAGTATTAATTATGAGTCCAAAATAATTTACATTAATTTATAATAAAAAGTTAAAACTAATGAAAGTATATACTCCCTCCGTCCCACTATAGTTGACACCCAAGGAGTGGGCACGGGAACTAAGAAGAAACAATTAAATAAAGAAAATGTGTGGTAGAAAATGAAGAGAGAGAATGAGTGGGGTAAATAGTAGTGTTGGTTGAATAAATTGAGTGGTGGAAAATGAAGAGAGAGAATTAGTAGTGGAGTCCATCTAATATAAAAATATAAAAACTAGGTTATTTTTGGAAGGTGTCAAGTGAAGTGGGACGGCCCAAAATGGAAAGAAGTGTCAAGTATAGTGGGACGGAGGGAGTATAGGTTATAATTATTTAACCAACACAATGAATATTATAAATTTTGGAAGTTTTTTGTATATACATATTTCATGATGTGAGAAACTTCAGTGATTATTCCAATATAAATTGTTATTTTAAAATATTTTTCCTTAAATGATTTATTTTACCACTTTGTTATTTAACTATTCATTATATAATTGTAAAATTGAAAATTTGGAATAGCAAGTGTATTTATGAATACTTGCTAAAATAAATATTTTTACAATATCCCTAAATCAAAACTTTGATATTCATTTATTTTTTTATTCTAAAAGGACAATTTATTTGAATTTGAAGTATTCACTTTGGAAAACAAAACAATATTCTTATTATTCACGTTTAAGCATTTAATTTACTATAATAAAATAAATAGTGAAACAAATTTAGTTAAAAAAAGTTTATAACAATGCTTTTTATAAAGAAGACAATTTTAAAACAAAAATTTCTTACATTGGAGTTCATTAAGAGACCTTAGTAATAATTAAAACAAAATCATCTACTTAGTCAACATATTTAGTAGCCTTATCATGACAACAATTGTATCGACTTTTGGTTCTTTTTATAATTTGTATAATTTTGATATAATTAAATAAACAATCTCTTTACTATGCCCCTCACTCATTCTCTCTCCTATTTTACTTTTTATACTCACAATACCTACTATACTCATTCTCTCCTCTTATTATATTAATGTTCCTTAATTCTTTTGTCGGAAGAGAAAATCCTAAATCAGATGAAACGGATGGAGTAGTTTGTAGTGGGATGGCATGTGAGAAAAGTTTGTACTTTGTACTTTGTAGTGGGACAGATCGGCACTACTATAGCAATTTCCCTCCAACGAGTCAAAGCAAAAACTGTGTGTGAGAGGAGTATATTTTTTAAAATTAAATAAATAATGCCAAAAGTATCCATATTGATGTTATTTTTTTGTGAAAAAATTCATATTGATGTTAAAATTGTCAATATTTTGGAGGGAAAATCTTATTTTGAAGGAAAAGTATACTAAAAGACACTATTCTCTTTATAAATATATACTTCCTCCGTCCCAGCCCAATTGATACTTACTCCCTCCGTCCCGGTAATTGTTTCACCCTTTTGGGTTGGACACGCAAATTAAGGAAAATGGTGAGTGGAGAAAATGTTGTGAGTGTAATAGTAAAATAGGAGAGAGAATGAGTGGAGGAAATAGTAAATTTGAAAAATGTTGTGAGTGTAATAGTAAAATAGGAGAGAGAATGAGTGGGTGGAATAGTAAAGATTATTTGCCATTTTAGGAAAGGTGAAGCTTTAAACGGGACACCCGTTTTGGCAAAAAGTGATGTTATTAATGGGACGGAGGGAGTATTTTCTTTTTGGTCCGTCCCAGCCCAATTGATACTGTCCAAAATGGAAGGGAATCTTTACTATTTTTCCCACTCATTCTCTCTCCTATTTTACTTTTACACTCACAACACCAATCAAATCACTATTCCTCCCACTCATTCTCTCTCCTATTTAATTTTTCATACTCACAACATTTTCTTCCACTTTTTATCCCTCTTATTTTTCCTTAATTTGTGTACTCAAAAATTTGGTATCAATTAAACTGGGTCGGAGGAAGTATATATATATATATATATATATATATATATATATATATATATATATATATATATATATATATATATTTGGTGGAGATGGAGAGAAGTGTGTGTGTGTAGGAGTAATTTAGAGAGAGAGTATGAAAGAAAATTCTTTCTATTCCGTAAATGGAAGCGTGCTTCCAACTGAATACAAGCTCTCCTTATATAGAGGGAGAGAGAACCCTATTACAGACACGTGTCCAAGTTGGACATTACTTCTTTACAAAAGAAATAAAACAAACAACTTTTTGACTAACCAAAAATAACAAAAGCTAAAAGTAACGGTCCATATTGAAGCCGGGTACACTCTGGGCCCCATCGACACTATCAATAATGACCTTTAAACAAGAAAACAAAATACTTTACTTTTACTTTTACTAAAGCAAGATTCTTGCTTAAAATTCCTTGTCTCCCATTACCGACATGATTGAGTGCGGCGGCTTGACTTTTAGGCCGTAATATTCTTCCTGAAATGGATCATCTTCCTTTGGAGATATATCAATTTAATTTTTTGTTTTTTAGCCCACTTTATATTGTTCAGGGCCATTACCAAAGTAGTCCACTTATTTGAACCCTTTTTCCTTAATTCAATAATTATTTCTTTATCAATCTCCTTGATTTCTTTTCGGAGCTTTTCCTCTTTCAGTCTTAATTTACTGAATTCATATCTAACAGATTCTTTGGCCATATCTTCTTAATCTTTTGCTGGAGATTTTCCCTTTACTGAAGCCTTAGCTTGTTGCGAAATTGCCTCTATTAAAGAGTCCCAAATGTCTTCTTGAGTGGGTTCAGGCTGAGCTTCGCCTGCCAGACAATTAAAAGAATTAATAGAGTCCAGTGACCCATGTGATGACACTGTTTTCATAGAGTCATCATCTTTTGTCCTTTGATTGGGAAAGGCTGAGAGAAATTGATTCTTCATATGGTCCAACACCTTCACCATTATCTTTTCCTCGGATTCTTTCGGATATTTTCTCTGGAAATAGATTTTTAGGCTACTCATTGAGCCTGGCTGGAAACTTTGCTCTTTAGACTCCTTATTTCGGTCTTCCTTAATAACAGTTTGAATTCTAACTGTTATATTTTTTAAATCTTCTTCACTCATTCTGCCCCACCATTTAAAAAAGAAATTTCTTTTTAAAATTGGTATATCAAGCTCATCATAATCGATGGAAATTGTCCACCTCCATATCCATGGAATTTGAAATCTAGCAAAGAATATAAAAGGACATTGTCCATAAATTAATTTTTCCGTTTGCAATTGTGCAACTAAAGGACTATTGTCACACCATGGATTATATAAATCCCCAATTTCCTTTGGTAAAATTTCCAAAGAAGGGCCAAATTTTGACCACCAGTTATAAAACCAATTAGGAACTGGCTTATCCAAAATTTCTGGATTTATCGAGAAAAACCAAGAATGTTTGTTCTTGGGATTTTGATAGTAAAAAACCTTTGAAAACGCTTGGATATAATCCCAGTAATTAAAATAGGCATATTGGCCTTCAGAAATTTTTACCGCTTTATCCCCATTAGGATTCAGTCCCCACTCTCTAGGGAGCAAAATTTTATTAATATGACATTTACTGTAATTTATAAATTTTTCTTCACTACTACTATTGTAGTGATGAGAAATTGTTACTGATTCAGTAACTAAGAGCAATATTTCCAGATTAGGCCTTGCTTGCCCATGGAGGCCGGGATAACCTCTTGATTCGAGGTATCTGGTCTTAATTGACCAGGCATCATTTCTGGCAATTTTGAGGTCCTCATCCTCAATATACATCACAAATTCAGTGATGGGATTCTCATAATATTCTTGCTCCATAGTATTCTCAGCATTGGCAATATCTTTATAAGATATCATCTGATTGGATGATGAGGTGGAAGCCTTCTCTTCCTTTTTACTTGGTGCAGGTGCAGATTGCTGCATATTTCCTGTCCTCACTGGATACATTGGCCTAATTGCCATAGGAATATTGTATCCTATTATAGGAATATTGGGTACTTCATTGTACTGATTGTACTGATAAGGTATCCTTCCTCGACCACGGCCATTACCGCGACCTCTTCCCCTATTAGGGGTTGTCATTTTCCCTGTAAAAATTCTCTTGTTAAATAGTCAGCAAGAGAATTATTTTCTCCTTTTATATATTGAATATCAAATTCAAAGGCAGATAATTGAGCTTGCCATCCTGCAAAAATTTGCTTAGCCACAAGATTTTTTACATCCTTTTCAATAATGGATTTTACTGAACTACAATCAATTCTTAGTAAAAATTTTTGATTTAATAAATCATCTTGAAATTTTGAAATACATTTGATTACAGAAAGCATTTCTTTCTTTATAGTTGAATATTTCAATTGAGTAGGATTCCATTTTCCCGAAGTAAATCTTACTAAATTTTCTTTTGAATTATCAGGATTTACTTGTTTTAAAATACCTCCATAACCTATATCGGAAGCATCCGTTTCCACTATTTTGAAATAATTTGGATTTGCCAAAGATAAACAAGGCAAACATTTAACTTTAGATTTAATTACCCTAACTGCTTGAGTATGTTCTTCAGTCCAGGGTTTAGCATTCTTTTTTAATCTAGAATATAATATAGTTGTATCTTTAGCTAAATTAGCATAATAGTCTGAAATATAATTTAGACTTCCTAAAAATCTTTGTAATTGTTTCGTATCATTTATAACATCAGGAAATTTAGAAGCAAATTCAATACTTCTTTCTATAGGAATAATTTTTCCTTGATCAATATTATGACCTAAGAATCTAACTTGTGTTTGAAATAATTTCATTTTTGGTGCAGAAACAACCAAACCATTATAAATTATCAAATTTTTAAATATTTTCAAATGTTTAAAGTGTTGTTCAATTGTTTTAGAAAATACTAAAACATCATCAATATACACAATTATAAATTCAGTGTAAGGATTGAAAATATCATTCATAATGTTCTGAAATTCAGAAGGAGCATTTTTTAATCCAAAAGGCATTACATTCCATTCATAATGTCCAAAGGGAACAGTAAAGGCAATTTTATACCTGTCCAATTCACTAATTTGAATCTGCCAATATCCAGATTTCATATCAAATTTTGAAAAAATTAAAGCTTCATTTAATCTATCTAGTAAATCCTTTTTATTAGGAATAGGATATCTAATCCATTTTAACACTTTATTAAGTGGTTTATAATTTATAACTAATCTAGGAACACCACGTTCCTTTTCAGCTGCATTATTAACATAAAAAGCAGTACAACTCCAAGGAGATTTAGATTTTCTAATTAATTTTTTCTCTAGAAGAGAATTAATTTCATTTTTACATAATTCTAAATATTCTCGATTCATTTGAGCCGGTCTAGCCTTAGTAGGTATTTGTTTTTCATCAAAACCCTCTATATAAGGTAAAGACACAAAGTGTTTCTTTCTATCCCAGAAAGCATTAGGTAAATTATTGCAAATTTCATTATTAAATTGTTGCTCAATCAATTTAATTTGAGTTTGAATACTACTCTGTTTGAGTTGTTCATTAATATTCAAAATTCCTAATTCTTCTTTAAGAAAACATAATTGTTTTTCTTTATTTAAAAGAATATCCCATACTTCATTAAGCATACGGGTATGAGGATCTGTAATAAATTCAAATATAACTTTTTTACCATCTATTATGGTAGATATTCCTGTTGGGTCAATATTAATTATTGGCATAATTTTATGCAAAAAAGGAGTTCCCAATATAATTCTATGGGTAAGACCTTTTACCATAATAAAAGAAGTAGGTAAACAAATATTTTGATTACAAATATAAACATCAGATAATTTGTATTTTACTCTTAATTTATCTCCTCCTGCTTGGGTAAGAGATTGAGTAGTTTTTGAAAAATATTTAGTAGGAATAATTCCTTCTTGTAAACAATTTAAATCAGCACCACTATCAATTAGTGCTATCTCATTTTCTAATATAAAATCTCTATTAATTACTAGAGTAATTTTCACAAACCATTTTTGTGATGTGACTTGATCTAAAAGATTTAAATATCCTTTTAAATCAGTATTACTAATAGAAGCAAGATCATTATTACTTGTAGAAGCATCCTCTTGGATTTCTTTTAATTTAAGAGATTTTGTTTCTAACAAAGTCATTCTTGTTGATAAAGATTCATTATTATTTTTAATCTGAGAAATTTCAGATTTTAATAAATTTATTTCTCTTTTTAAATCATTAATAGAAACAGGGGTTTCTTTAACATTAGACTGTTGAAATCTATGTAAAACCTCACTTAATTGGTAAGGCGCTTCAACTATTAAAGGAAATTCCTCTTTAATTAAGGTTTTAAGGATTTTTTCTTTTAAAATAGGATCCTTGATTGTATCTAACATTTTTAATGCATTTTCTTGATCAGTATTTAACACATTTAATCCATGCATATCAATTATAGATTTCCAATAACTTAATTCGCTACTTAATTCATTACATTGACAATTTTTATTAATCTTCTCTAACTCTTCCTCCCCCGAAGAAGTTAGTTCTACTAATTCAAAATTTTCATTATTATTAGAAGATTCTACTTCATCTTCAGAATTAACAAGCATTATCTTTTTTAATTGTGAACGTAATTGTTCATCTTCTATTTCATTTAAGGCTTTTTTAGTCCAACATTGGTTAGCATAATGACCAATTTTACCACATTTATGGCAACTTATTTCAAGCTTTTTTGCTTTCCTTTTTTCATTTTTAGGCATAAAAGCTTTACCCTTTTGCTTAGGCTTAATCTTATAATAACGCCTTTTATAATTCTTTTTATGGGGATTTTCGTAATAATTTTCTTTATTTTTAAAAGATTTATTTTTCTTATAAACAATTTTATGTTTTTTATTAATTTTAAACTTTTTCTCAGGAATTAAAGATTTTCCTAAATCAAAAGCAAATTGTTCACAGAATTCACCTAATTGGTGCTTTTCTGATAATTTTTGTTTTTTCAATTGATTCTTTAGCTTAATATCATTACATAAAGCTAATCCTTCATTAATACAACTACTAATTAGTTGTCCATAAGTTAATTCAGCATAATTAATATTTATATCATCATTTTTCATCCTTAAAGATTGCCGAACCTTTTCAGCAAAAAGATGAGGAAGGCCATCTATAAATTTAGATTTCCAATGGGTTGAATTAGGATTTGTTAATTGATAAACCCTAGATAAAAACGTATCTTTATACCATCTAAAATGGGTTAAAGAAGGACATCTAAGATTTTGGAGAAGAGTATGCAACTTCTCAGCTATGGGAATTGTACTTCCTACAAAATGTTGTAGGATAGCTAGACACAAAGTATACACTGCATCTTCTTCATTAGTAATCATTGTACTACCTGATTCATTTTTAACCACTTTTTTATGGTTTCTTATTTCTATTTTTTGTGGCTCAGTAAGATAGTGATCCCACCATCCTCTTAATTGGCCAACAAAATCAGTTATAACAAAATTAGCTATGGCAGTATCACTATTGCCATGCTGCTTACAAACAGTAGAATACATTATTATTCTATGTATTACATCTAATATTTGTTTATCATTTAAGCCATCAATATTCCATTCATAAATGGCTTTTCCAGAATAAGAGTTCTGGAATGGCTCAGGTTCTTCAAAAAGAAGATCTTGAGGCGAAGGCCTTTGATAATAATATTTATCAAGAGGCTTAGGAGCATAAATAGGATTTAATTCACTAATATTATTACTAGTGTTTAAATTAGCAAACATATTGGTTAATTGATTAATCTCCTCATTTCCTTCTGAGGAATCAGATTTAATCTCAATCTCAGTCTCATCATTTTCAGAAGACTCATTCTGATTAGAGGTTCCTTCTTTAGAAAGGACACCGAGATTTAAATCTCTTAACTTTTGTTCTAAAATTTTAACAAACTCATTTGTATTATCCTCCATTTTAAATCCTTCCACCTGGATAAGAGGTTGAATCATTGGAACATCTGGTTGAACAGATGAACATGATTCTTCTTTATCAACTTTAATTAATTGATAAACTTGATCAATTATATCCCTTTGTTGATTCAATTGAAGATTAATTGTATCTCTAAGAGATATCAATTCTTTTTCTAGTGATATAAATTGATCACCTAAACAGACCAAATACGTATTAGCATAGTTCTGAAGTTTAACTAGAGCATTAAATTCTTTAACTGATAATGAAATATTTTCAAGACTATTTAAACTACCATAGGCAGTAGCTTCAATATCTTTATGAAGACTAAAAGCTTGTTCAGGTGGAAAAGGTGATTTAATTATTTTTCCTACCTTAGTATTCCAAGTCTTTTGTATTACTAATATTTCATTACTCATTTCATCTATATGATGATTTAGAAACCATTTTACAAAATAAGTAAGCTTTTGCTCTCTTTCTAAATCCTCATAATATTTATTTTTCAATTCCATTAATTCTTCGTGAGAGTATTTATTAAAATACCAATCCCGAAACCATTTATTGTCATCTTCTTGAAATTCTTTATTAAGAATTCCTCTTAAATCACTTCCTGGAGAATAATCCATTAAATATGAAAGCTCATCTCAGATTGAGTGGGAGATTGCCTACTCTTGTTTTCTACTTTATTATAAATTCCTTCTGGAATATTATTTTGACTTATTCTTATTTCTTCTACAGATTCAACCTCTTCTCTATTTTGAGAAGTTGAAGCTCTAAAAGACTCATTAGGCATATTGTAATATTCACTAGAGGAGGAATACCTAGCAGACATAGATCTAGGTAATTTTATAGTCCTTTGAGAACTAAATTTTATTTCTACATCTCCTTCGGATGTTTGAATTATTTGATCTATCTGATTATTTAATTTTGATTCAGGTTCTATTTCCTGAGGAAGAGACCAAGTAGTAGGGAAATTTATTTCATTCCACTTAATCAACCTATTGGTTGCTATATTTGAAGTCAATAAATTAGTTTGGACTACCGTAGTAGTTCCTGGAAACGATATTTGTTTCACCTTAGGATTTAAAGTATGTAAAACCTTATAATAAATCCTATAACATATTGCTATTATTTCACTTCCTATTTTGAAATTATAACCACTAGTATGAATGGTTAATTGCATAGCATCAAATAAATTACTATCAGATAAAGATAGAGTCAAATTAGGAGAAACATCAAAATAAACTGGTCCATGGCATAGACTCGTTTCAATTAAAGCTGCTAAAGAAGGCTTGAAGTCTTTACATCTACCATCTCTAACATATGCCATTATACTGGAATTAACCCCTAATAATGTCAAGGGTTTAAATGCAATTTGCACTAATCCTATATGGATAAATTTATAATTTTTAAAAGGAATCAAATCTTTTTTACTTAATAAATTAATTGTTTGAGTATTTCCAGAAGTTCTAATTGTTTGTTCTAGAGTTTTAATAGCAAACCTAGATCTCATATCAAACAATCCAATATTATAAATTTGATTTGAAGGAACGGATGGGATTACCCATTTATTCAATTTATCCAAATTTTTAGGATATTCTACTAATTCTGCATTCTTAATTAATTCATCATGATGATCATTATCATCCATATTCATCATAAACTTGATGTGGTTGGCCGAATAATAGATGTATTGCTAAGTATATCTTATTAACTGTGAAAAGTAAATGACAAAAAAGTACAATCTTTTTGGTCATCTTTGCAAACAAGTTCTTCGTTCAACTATCAACCCGAAGGGATAGACGGAAGAAATCCAACGAACGAATTGCTCATTTAACTATCAACCCGAAGGGATAGACGGAATAAATTCCAAAATCAAAGATGGACGGGATATTTTTAGCAAAAATTTTCTTTTTCTTGTTCATCCAACAAATAGCCTTTCGCCATCCTCGGCATATACGGCATAAAAGATGAACCTTTAAGAAAACACTAAAAACATTTCCCAATTTTCCATTTTTACTCTTTTTTTTTTTTTTTACATACTTAGCTTTAGTCTACATCTCCGGCCACCCACAGCAATTTAGCTACGGGCTATCATTAAATATTTATAAAATAAATATTTGCAAAATAATAAATAACATTAATTAAAGAAAAGGAAAGGAATAGTACCTTTCACCGGCCCCAAAACAGAGTAAGAGGCTTTGATACCACTTTTGGTGGAGATGTAGGAGAGAAGTGTGTGTGTGTAGGAATAATTTAGAGAGAGAGAGAGTATGAAAGAAAATTCTTTCTATTGCGTAAATGGAAGCGTGATTACAACTGAATACAAACTCTCCTTTTATATATGGAGAGAGAACCCTATTACAGACACGTGTCCAATTTGGACATTACTTCTTTACAAAAGAAATAAAACAAACAACTTTTTGACTAACAAAAGAAAACAAAAGCTAAAAGTAATCTGGCCCATATATATATATATATATATATATATATATATATATATATATATATATATATATATATATATATATATATATATATATATATATATATATATATATATATATATATATATATATAGATTGTATGTGAATAATAAAGATAAGTTTTGTCATTCTATATGGTAACAGAGCCTACACGATCCAACTCCCCAAACCTTATTTTTTTTTCTCTCCCGCCGCCTCTCTCTACCATGTCCGCCACCACTTCAACCACCCTCTCCAACCTGGTCGATCCCAGCAACCCCATTATCCTCGTTAACTTATCTCAATGCAAACCACTCACGCCCCTCACCTACCTCACATGGGCATCCAAAATCACATCTCTACTATTCGGCATAGACCTCCTTAAGTTTGTTGATGGCTCCCACCCTCAATCCCCCGCCAAAGTCACGACATACAACAAAGAAACTTATAATCCTGCATACACCACCTGGAACCATCAAGATCAACTAATCTTAGGCTCTCTTGTAGGAACCCTAGATCCAACCATAGCACCACTTGTCACTCAGGTCAAAACCTCCAGTGAGACTTGGAACATCCTCAAAACTACCTATGCAAACGCCTCTAGAGGCCATATTCTACAAGTAAAAGCCACCCTTAACTCCCTCACCAAAACCACCCAATTTATCACCGAGTACATGCATGCTATCAAATCTTTCACTGACATTGACAAACTCGCCATTATGGGCAAACTTATGGACTTTGTGGACATTGTTGCTAAGATCCTCAAGGGTATTGATTATGACTCATAAAAACCTATCATTGACTCAATCCGAGCTCATGACTCACCTATCACTTTTGAAGTATTGCATGAAAAACTCATCCACCATGAACTAACCCTACAATACACCTCCTCCCCTGCTACCTTCCCAGCCTCCGCCCATACAACACAATCTCGTCCCAATACCTTTATCCCTTACCACTGTAACACCCCCTCCTCCCCTGGTGTGATCACACCAGCGATCACACCAACCAACCCTCACAACTCCACCGGCCCTGCTCCATTCAAAGGCAAATACAAATATTGTCGTATAGTTGGTCATGTTATCTCCTAGTGTCGCCAGTTCAAAGGTGACTACCCAAATGTCCACTTTCCACCACCAAACTCTTCTCCTCGGCCCAACCGCCCCAACTATCATCCCAACCCTCAAGTTTACACTGCCACTGCTCCACCTCATACCCCACCCTCCTCTAGCTTATTGACAGTTGTGCCACCTATCATCTCACCAATGACCTCTCAAATCTTGCCCTTCACCGCCCTTGCAATGGCAGCGATGATGTGATCATAGATGATGACTTATCACTTCAAATCTATAATATAGGCACTAGCGACGAATCTAACCCTGCTCCATGGAAGCCTTAATCATGGGGTCTACATCTTGCATCCACCTCCTCCTCAAGCTCACTACACAGTCTCAATCTCGGCTCAATCATGGCATCATAGATTAGGGCCCTCTCTCCCTATACTCTCTTTTTTACGTTATCATTTTTCCTTGTCAGTTTCATCTAGTTATTTCTTTCCTTGTAATTCATGCAAAATCAATAAAAGTCACAAGTAACCGTTTTCATCTTTCTCTCTGCACTCTCATACACCCCTTGAAATCATATTTTCCGATGTCTAGACATCTCCCCTATTATCTTGTGACCACTTCAGATATTATGTTAGTTTTGTTGATCATTACTCAAAATATACATGGTTATACCCTCTCATAAATAAATCAGACACATTCGCCACCTTCAATCATTTCAGGGCTCTTGTTAAATTTTTCTTTAACCGCCCCATTATTCAAGTATTCTTAGATAATGGAAGAGAGTATGTCAAACTTAATCCATCCCTCCTCAACAATGGCATCACCCACCTCACATCTCCTCCACATACTCCTGAACATAACGACTATGCCAAACGTCGTCATCGCCACATTGTCGAAACAGGTCTTACCCTTCTCTCTCATGCCAACCTTCCACTCACCTTTGGCCATTTGCTTTCATCAGTGCCACTTACCTTATCAACCGTATGCCAACTGCCACACTCAACAATTAATCTCCCTATCTTCGCCTGTTCAAAACATCACCCAACTATACAAAACTTCGCAACTTTGTCCGCCTCTGCCCCTACAACCCTCATAAACTAGCCCCTAAATCCATTCCCTGCATATTTGTCAGATACTCCCCCACTCAAAGTGCATATTACTGTCTCGACCCCACCATCTACCGTGTCTACACCTCTAGACATGTAAAATTTATTAAAACCGACTTCACTTATCCCTCTCTCTCTCTCTCTCTCTCTCTAAATCAACTCATACACCTAATACTATTTCTCTATCTCAATGGTGCCCCATAACCATTCCCCTCATTCCTACCCCTAGCCTCAACCCTTCACCTAATCTATCCACTCCATTTGTCTTTCATACATCATCCACACAACCTGTTGCGACCTATGATGTGATCACACCAGTAGCCACATCAACCCAACCCAACCACCCAACCAACCTGCTGCTGCCACTCCTGATGTGATCACACCAATCACCACACCCACAACCTCATCTACCCCACCAACTGGTGTCACCCAGGATGTTATCATACCCACTCTCACATAACCTCAGCCACCCAATCATGTCTGCACCATAGTCACTTATTCCAAAAACAATATTGAGAAACACAATCTTAAATATGTTATCCTTACTACCCTTTCCTCATCTACCAGCCTCCCCACTACAACCAAACAAGCCCCCTCCCACCCGTATTGGCGAACAACTATGATTAACGAATATAATGCTCTCACTTGGAACAACACCTGGTCTTTAGTTCTTCCCGCTGCTTCCCAAAATATTGTTGGTAGCAAGTGGGTTTTTCGCATCAAATACAACCTGGACAATACCATCCAAAAATATAAAGCTCGCCTTATTGCCAAGGGCTTTCACCAACGCCCCGAAGTTGACTACTCTGACACCTTTTCCCCAGTTGTTAAACATGTCACTGTATGCCTCCTCCTCTCCCTTCCTATTAGTAACAACTGGCCTATTCGCCAACTTGATGTTAATAATGCCTTTCCACCCTCTATGAAATTGTCTTCATTCCCTTGCTTATCCATCTCTCTTTATCATCACAAACTCTGCCCATCCTCTCTACCTCCTTATATATATGTCGATGACATTATAGTCACCGGTCCATCTACACCCATCCTCTCCTCATTTATTTCTAGTATATCCTCTCGCTTCTCCCTCAAGGATCTCGGTCCCTTGTCTTACTTCTAAGGTATTGAAGTCATACCCATCAACCATAGTCTTATCCTTTCTCAAGTAAAATACACCCATGATCTTTTCACCCGCTATGATATGACACACATCAAACCTGCCCCACCCCAATGGACTCCAAGCTTCTCCCCACCTACTACCCAACCGAACCCATCTACCAACCCACAGAATTTCGAGCCATTGTTGGGAGTCTTCAATACCTTTTTATAACTCGGGCCTGACATTGCATTCTCTGTAAACATACTTGCTCAATATGTGCAACACCTACCCCACCACTACTCACTGGACAGTCCTCAAGAGGGTTCTCCGCTATCTTCATGGTACCTCTCACTTAGTTATCCAACTTTTCAAAGACAATTCTCTTTATCTACACTTCTTATGTGACACGGATTGGGCTGCAGACAAAGATGATTATATCTCCACCACTGGTTTCCTAATCTATCTCGTTAAAAACCCTATTGCTTGGTCATCTCGTAAATAACAAGCACCCTCTCGCTCGTCAACAGAAGCTAAATTTTGTGTCGTAGCTGATGCTAATGCAAAAGTCACTTGGATCCAAAACTTACTCTCTAAGGTAGGTATCAGGGGTCAGGGTTCAGGGGTTAGGGTTTAGGGGTTAGGGGTTAGGGTTTAGGGGTTAGGGGTTAGGGGTTAGGGTTTAGGGGTTAGGGTTTAAGGTTCATGGTTCAGGGTTCAGGGTTTAGGGGTTAGGATTTAGGGGTTAGGGGTTAGGGTTTAGGGTTTAGGGGAATTAGGTTTAGGGGTTAGGGGTTAGGGTTTAGGGTTTAGGGGTTAGGGTATAGGGTATACTCCCTCCGTCCCAATAGTAGCTGCCCAATTTTTAGGTTGCATGCAAATTAAGAAAATGAGGGGGAAGTAAAAATATTGTGAGTGTAATTTGAAAATAGGAGAGAGAATGAGTGGAGGGAATAGTAAATTATAATGGTGTTGTGATTATTAAAATAATGTAGGAGAGAGAATGAGTGGAGGGAATAGTAAAGATTCCTTTGCCAAAAAAGGAAAGTGAAAGCTATTAATGGGACACCCAAAATGGCAAAATGGGAAGCTACTATTGGGACGGAGGGAGTATAGTAATATGGTATAACGTTTTCAGTTAGTTTTTTGAAATTTCAGTCAGTTTTATAACGTTTCCAGTTAGTTTTTTAGAATTTCAGTCAGTTTTTAACGTTTTTAGTTAGTTTTCTAACGTTTTCAGTTAGTTTTTTGAAATTTCAGTCAATTTTCTGAAATATCAGTTAAATTTTAATGTTTTTCAGTTAGTTATTTTGTTTATTAGTTCTAAAAATAATTAAAAATTAAATTTTATAATCACCGACGGAATATTCCGTCGCTGATAAATTAAAAAAAAAAAATTATCAGCAGCGGAAATATTCTGCCGGTGTTTAATTTAAAAAAAATAAAAAACATTTAATTTCACCGACGGAATATTTCCGCCGCTGATAAATTAAAAAAAATTAATTAATCAGCGGCGGAAATATTCCGACGGTGTAATATTTCAAAAAAAAAAAAAAATATTTGATTTTCACCGACGGAATATTTCCGCCGCTGATAAATTAATTTTTTTTAATTTATCAGCGGTGGAAATATTCCATCGGTGTATTATAAAAAAAATATTTAATTTTCACCGACGGAATAATTTCGTCGCTGATAAATAAAAAAAATAAAAAAATATTAACTTTTCACCGGCTGAATAATTCCGTCGCTGATAAAGAACTAGCGACGGAATATTCCGTCAGTAAATTATGCGCCAAAATAGTGGCGGTAATAAAACGAATATTCGAGGAATATTCGTTTTAGCGACGGAATAAAATTTCGTCGGTAAATTTGACGCCAAAATCTTTCCGTCGCTAAAGCTTAATTTCCGTCACTAAATAGCGACAGAATGAGTCCGTCGCTGTTGATTTCGTCGCTAAAACACCAGTTTCTGGTAGTGTGACTAAACGAGCGACTACATCTAATTCACATGAAGAAAGAAGTCCACACGGCTCAATAAAAGGGAAGCTCAAGGTAGCGAAAGCGAGATAAGGTGAGGAGAATGTCGAGATATTGATAAACAGCGAGATAATATTTGGGTAACAAAATGCTTCCACAATCTTTTTCACAATTGATTGGTTGATGTTTAAATTTGATGCTGCCCAAAAATAATGGTTGGGCTTGGACCAAGTCCATAGGCAAGAAATGATCAAGTAGGCCCAAAGCGAGTTAAGGCCCAAGAAGAAGATAGTGATAAAGGTAGCCCAGGTGTGGTTCGCGGGAAAGTATGTCGGAAGATATCCCACCAACATTCAATAAAAGGGAAGCTCAAGGTAGCGAAAGCGAGATAAGGTGAGGAGAATGTCGAGATATTGATAAACAGCGAGATAATGAAGTAAGTCCGCGAGAAAATGGGACGTGGCGACACAGCGCATGGTTAACCGTATCCGGCGAAAGATAAAGCTTATTGAGTGCGGTATGTAAGAGGCGGCATATAAATATCTATGAAGTGGGACCCATTGGATGATTATACATTGGGAAAAGTGATCACATGCTTTGAGTTTATTCTCATGATTGACCAATGGAAGGAGGACACATGGAATGAGGCATGGAACGTGAGGTTAGCATGTGCATGGCACGAGGGAAGGGGTATATATATGAGGGATCATCTTCCCTTTCAGGTACGTTCACATACACCCACAAAACACCTTTCCATTGTTCAGATTTCCTTTGCCCAGACAGTCGCTTATCCTCACGCCGGAGGGGCTTACGCCGGAGCCGCCCCCGGTCTAGTCACGTTTGCTTGTGTGCAGGCGAGAAGAAGGAGCCGGAGCTATCACGATTGGACTACAACGGTGTGTTGCTGATTGAGGAAATTCCTGGCAACATCAATTGGTTCCGTTGCCGGGACCTGAGTCTCTTCGTCCTTTGAAGGTGGCCGGTGGAGGATTAGTAAGTTTGAGTGTTGTGGGCAGATCTGGCGATTTGTAGGTGTTCGATTAAGTTGTTTTGTTGTTGTTCATTTTTCTGGGTGTTTTCTGTTCATAATGTTCTTCTAGGGTTGAATTTTGTTTGGAGTCGATTATTGTTGGTAGTTTTGGTGGATTGAAGTTTTTTGTGGGTGTTTAGGTGCGAATTTTTTATTTAGAAGTGTTGGTCTGGTTTGAATTGGATTTTTTGGAGTTCGTGAAGGTTGATTGAAGCGTTTGTTTGAGTTTGTTAGTTTGAGAATTTTGGTGTTTCTTGGTTTTGATTTGGTGTGAATTCAATTGATTTCGTAAAGTTTTCGTGTTTGGTGAAGTTGGGGTGGTATTGTGCTTGATAAAGGGCAATAGGAGGAAGAACATCTTCAAGTTTCTGGGTTAGATCTTCAAATCTTTATAAGATTTGCAGATCTTCAAAGTTTGGGTTCATCACTTTGATTACATGGGTGATAAGAAATGACGACTCCGGAAAAAGGCATAGTCAGTCAGAAGACAATGGCGGGAAGGAGCCTTATCCCGCCTATCGCAGGAATGGGGGCTATGGGAACTGTTGGAACGAAGGATACTTCTTCCTCGCAGCAAGATATTCCTGAAGAGAGAGAGCGGGCTATAGGTGATGGGAGAGAAAGAAATGTAATGTCGCCGCCGCAGAAGGATGGAGTGGATGCGGAGGAGGAAGGATTAAGGATTCGCAATAATTTGATCTTACAGTTGTTGGAAAATAACAAGCGATTAATGACTTTGAAGAAGAAGCCAACCCCTATCCCGTAGGACTTGTTGAAGGCAGCAGAGGAAGGAAATAAGGGGGCGAATAAGGAAATAATTGTAGTGGATGATGGTGAGCGACAAAAAGAGACAGAGCCAGAAAAATTGAAAGAAGCAGAGGCGAGATTAGATGGGCCGCAGAAGCGTAAAGTGGGAGAATACATAGAGAATGGGCAATAAATCAAGGTGTATCATTGGCCACATACTTCACAAGTGTCGTCTCTTTATTGTGAAGAGGATGAGGATGACACAGCTTCAAATGAAGCAGGATATGGAGAGCAAGAATTGAAGATTTCTAGAGGGGGCGAGAAATCTAAGCAATTAGAGAAGGTAAAGGTCGAAGGAGTAAGCCGCTTTGGAGGGGAAGATGGACTAAAGAAACAGATGGCCGAGATGGTGAGAAGACTGGCAGAGTTGGAAAAGGGCGGTGTAGTTGATAGTGAAAAAGATTCTTTTGTCGCTCCATTTGCCAAATACATTCAAGAGGCTGAGCCCGCTCCGGAGTTTCGTTTGCCCATATTGACTAAATATGCGGGAGTTACCACAGCCAGGACCCATGTGGCGGGATTTGAAGTTACGATGGCAATAGTAACCAAGGATGATGCCTTGCTGTGCAAAACTTTTGCCAGTACCTTGGACCTTCAAGCTTTAGATTGGTTCATGCAGCAACCCGCCAATTCTATTCTGGGATATCAAGATTTCAAGAGGAAGTTCTTGGCGAGATTTGGAGCTGTGGGAACCCAGCCGGTGGTATTACAGGAGTTAATTGGGATTAAACAGAAAGCGGGAGAGGGTCTGGTAACATATACCTACAGATTTTTGTTGATTGCTAACCAAATTTCTGAGATAGAACCCAAGTACGTGATAGTGATGTATATGTCTGGCTTGACATCAGAATCTTTTAAAAGGGAGTTGAGGATGAGGTTGCCAACGACTTTGGGCGAGCTATATGAGCGGGTTAAGGCTTACTGTGGTGGAGAAGACATTGAAGAAGGAACATCTAACACTTCGAGGAAAAGTGTTAAGGACAGAATTGAGTATGTTAAAGATGAAAATGCGGCTCAAGGTGGAGGTAGAGGTAATCAAGGTGGCGGCAGAAGTGGAGGCCGTGCTGGAGGTCGCGACCCAAGGAGGATAATCAGATTTGCTAGACTGAATGCCAGGCCGAGTGAAATTTTGCGAGCTGTTGAGCTCCCAGCGGAATTCGAGATGACAGACAGAGGAAGAAGAGACATGAATCAGTACTGTAACTATCATCGGGATAGGGGGCATGATACAGATAATTGTTATATTTTGAAGAAGGTGATTCAATCTAAAATTGATAGGGGCGAGTTACAGGAGTATGTAGTGCCGGAGCAGAATGTAGAAGCCCGTGGAGGAAATGGAGATAGAAATGAGATACTGGTGATTCATGAGCCGACGAGTATCACTTGTTTGAGTAATCAGATCATGTCTCTGTCGCATACTTGCCATATTCCTGCTTACCCGCCAAGTGAGGAGAGGATAATTAGCTTTTCAAGGCGAGAATTGGCTTTAACTCCAAGCCATGGATGTCAGCCAGTGGTGATTTCCATTGCTCCGAGGAATGCATTTCGCACAGTGTGGTGGATTCAGGAGCAAGTCGCAACATCCTCTATTATGAAGCTTTCAAGAAGATGCAATATACTGAGGCCAATCTGGTGCCCTACAAGGGATTTTTGGAGGGATTTACAAACCATACTGTGCGGGTCAAGGGGACAATTTCATTGGCGGTGGAGATAGGAGAAGGCGAGATGGTGAGAACTCGCACTGTAGAATTCATGGTGATAGATTTGGTGTCGCCTTACAACTCCATTGTGGGTATCCCGTTCATGCAGACATTTGAAATGGTTGTTTCTATCCCGCACCAGAGAGTTAAATTCCCTACGCCAAATGGAATTGCTTGTTTGAAGAGTGAAGTAAAGGAGGTGATTCAAAAGAAGATTGAGATGCAAATCGCGGCAAGGGCAAGCACAAGTTCACTTTCCACGGCCTTGATGGTGCGAGATGCAAGAATCAACATGATCACCGACTTAGGAGGGTATGATGACTGGGAGGAAATAGAAAGCATGAGAAATAAGTCGGCGATCATTGTTATTAACGAAAGGGCGGAAGAAGAAGTGTTGCGAGAAAGGAGTGATGAGCGGGATACAGAAGTAGAAATGATGGAGGAAAGGTCAGAAGGGAACTTGATGTCGATGGTTATAATGCAAGCCGAAATGGCATGGTCAAGATCCGCGGAATTTGTTAAAATGAAGGAGCCCCTTATTGAGGAAATAGTGGATTCTGATAGTAAGGAATGTGATGAAGAAATTGTGGTAGAGACACCTGAAGGCGTGTCGCTTGTCGGGAGAGATAAGGGGGAAAGCAGCGACAAAGGTGATAAGAGATGTGTTAATAAGAAAAAGGCGATAGAGATGGAGGTAGATACTCTGCAAATGCGAGATGAGCCAGACATTCAGGCTGCGGAAGAGTTGGAAGAGGTAATGGTTAATGATGAATATCCCGAGAAAAAAATTAAAATTGGGAAGCAGTTGGATAAGGAAGAGCGGGATAAGTTGATCGAATTTCTGCGGGATAATATTGATGTGTTTGCTTGGAAGCCTGAAGACATGCGAGGCATAGATGAGAATGTCGCCCTTCACTGTTTAAATGCTGATCCAAATGTAGAGCCCTTCAAACAGAAGGTGAGGTATCTTTCAGCGGAAAAGGAGAAGGCGGTAATTGGAGAGGTTGAGAAGCTATTAAAGGCGGGAATCATAGAAGAAATTACTTATCCAGTTTGGCTAGCTTGTTCAGTTATGGTGTTGAAGGCAAGTAAAAAATGGAGGATGTGTATAGATTTTACAGACTTGAATACGGCTTGTCCCAAGGATTGTTATCCTTTGCCGAAAATTGATAGATTGGTTGATTCCATTATTGGGCATAAAGTTTTTAGTTTTATTGATGCGTATTCGGGATACCATCAAATCAAGATGCTTGAGGAGGAAAAGGCTAAAACAGCGTTTAGAACCCCCATTGACAATTTTTGTTATAAGATGATGCATTTTGGCTTAAAGAATGCCGGGGCGACATATCAGAGGATGATCAATAAGGTATTCAAGTCGCAGATTGGGAGGAATGTTGAAGCCTACATTGACGATATGGTGATCAAGACCAAGGGGGAGGATCATTTGGTGGATCTCGCGGAGACTTTTGAAAAGCTGAGGAAAAATTCAATGAAGTTAAACCCAAGCAAATGCACTTTTGGGGTGACAGCGGGAAAGTTCTTGGGATTTTTGGTAAACCGCCGCGGCATAGAGGCCAATCCGGAGAAAATCCAAGCTTTAATAGATATGAAGTCGCCCAGAACGATCCAGGAGATTCAAAGATTGAACAGGAGGGTGATAGCATTGAACGATCCAGGAAAAATTCAATGAAGTTAAACCCAAGCAAATGCCCTTTTTCAAAGTGTTGAAGGGGGATCAGAAAATCTCTTGGGATGAGAAGTACGAGGAAGCTTTTCAGAAGGTGAAGGAATATTTGGGAAAGCCGCCAATTCTGTGTAGTCCTGAAGAAGGTGATCACTTGTATGTGTATCTAGCGGCTTCTGATCTCGCAGTTGCGGCGGTATTAATAAAGGAAGATGGCGGCATGCAGAAGCCGGTCTACTATGTGTCAAAGGCGTTAAGTGAAGTGGAAGCGAGGTACTTTAATGCAGAAAAGTTAGCCTATGCCCTTGTGATCGCGACACGGAAACTAAGAGCCTATTTTTTATCTCATCCTGTCACCGTATTGACCAATGCTCCTTTGAGGAAGATTTTGCAGCAGCCTGATTCAGCGGGAAGGCTCCTCAAATGGTCGATTGAATTAACAGAGTTCGACATTCAGTATGAGGCGAGAAAGGCCATTAAGGCGCAGGCACTGGCTGATTTTATACTTGAGACTTCAATCACTTATGAAAGAGAGGAGATTGAAACTCAGAGGGTTAAGAAGCGGAAAGCTAAGTCGTAGGATCCTGAAGCAGAAGAAGAGCGGGAAAGGCCAGCGGGATGTTGGGAACTTTATGTCGATGGGTCTTCCGCCAAAGATAAGGGAGGAGCTGGAATATCGCTAAGTTCACCCGAGGAAGATTGCAAGTATGAGAAAGCGTTAAGGTTCAAATTCAACATGTCAAATAATCAGGCGGAGTATGAAGCACTGGTGGCGGGATTGGAATTGTGTCGAGATATAGGGGTTAAACAGGTAATAGCCCACTCTGATTCCCAATTAATTGTTAACCAGGTGAAGGGCAGATATGGGGTGGTGAATCCAACTCTGGCAATGTATTGTGATATGGCAAGGCAGATCTTGCAAAGCTTCAGTTATTGGGAATTGGTGCAGATAGATAGAGAGAAAAATGAATGAGCTGACATGTTGAGCAAAGCCGCCTGCGACAAAATAGAGGAGTTGCCTAAGAAGATTGTGGTGGAATTTGTGGAAGAGCCAGCATACGATAGGCCGCTGATTATGGAGGTGGAAGTGGGCGAGAAAGATTGGGTTAGCGAGATGAATGATTATTTGGAAAGGGAAGAGTTTCCCCAAGATGAAGATAAGGTGAAGATTGTTAAGAGAATGTCGCCCAGATTTACCGTGCAAGATGGAATTTTGTACCGCAAATCTTTCTCGCGTCCTTTAATGAGATATGTGGAGCCATGCAAAGTTGATGAAGTTTTATTTGAAGTACATGAGGGAGTCTGTGGCGGTCATCCAGGGGCTAGAACCTTGGCCAATAACATCATGTTTCATGGATATTATTGGCCAACATTGAAGAAGGATGCGGAAGAGTATGTGAGGAGATGTGATCAATGCCAGCGACATGCCAATATCCCTAGGCAGCCTGCCACAGAACAGACACCTATTGTAGCGGCTTGGCCCTTTGATATGTGGGGGATTGATCTCATAGGGCCTTTCCCCAAAGCCAAAGGAGGAGCTCAAATGGTGGTGATAGCTGTTGATTATTTCACAAAGTGGACGGAGGCCAGGGCATTAACTTCTACCACTGAGGACCAGATAATTAGATTTGTAACAGAGGAGATTCTTTGTCGCCATGGAATGCCGCGAGCAATCATTTCTGATCATGGGCCGCAGTTCAGGAAGAAGTTTCATGGTTTTTGCTCAAACTTGAACATCAAACACTGGCAGTCCGCAGTTTATAGGCCGCAATGCAATGGGCAAGTAGAAGCCGCCAACAAACAAGTCTTGGAGATTTTGTGCAAGAATATAGAAAAAAGGGGAGGTGCTTGGTTGGAAGAATTGTCTACGGCCTTGTGGTATGTTAGAACGACGGCAAAGGGATCAACAGGCGAGACGGCGTTTGCATTGACTTACGGCTCTGAGGCAATGGCTCCTACGGAGATGGGTTTGCCTACGCATAGAGTGACCTATTATGATGAAGTAATGAATGGCGACAGAAGGTGCTGCGAGCTAGATCTGTGTGATGAGAAGAGGCTTAGAGCGAGATTGAGGATGATCAATTATAAGCAGAGGATGAAGGCACAGCACGACAAAAGGGTGAACAAAAGATCATTCAGTGTAGGAGATTGGGTGCTGAGGAGCCGCGAGATTAAAGGGGCATCGACGGGATTTGCAAAGCTAGATCCAAAATGGGAGGGTCCCTTTCAGATTGCCAAGGTTGTGCGAGAAAGGACATATCATTTGAAGGAAGAAGGCGGCAAAGATGTCCCGAACGCATGGAGTGTAGATCACCTAAAGAGATATTATCATTGAAGAGATAAGGGTAATTTGACTATCTAAAATTATTCTTATTAGATTCTCTTTCATAGTAATTTTGATGAATATATGAAGTTTTTAATCATGAATGGAAGTTATATATGTTTTGAATACTTTGAATGAAATGAAAGTATCATAAATGGAAGTTATACATGTTTTGAATGTTTTAATGAAGTAAAAGTATGAAATTTTATGACTCAAAATTGTTTTGCTGTTATTATACTTTGTACTATAATAATGCTCATGTGGTAAGTCGCTAAAAGCAGAAAAAGAAAGTCGCTTGGAGTAAAGTTGCCTAAAGACAACTTCACTTTTTCGATGGGAGTATAAGTATATGGTGTTATCTCGCCAAAGATAAGAAGGTAAAAGGTTTTTGATGAATTATCAAAACAAATTGCAAGTTGCATGAAATTGCAAGGGAAAGAGAGTCTATCTCGCCTTTATGGCATGTGAAGATATGACTATAAAAAAGAAAGTCTACGGACTATAAAAAAGAAAGTCTACGGACTATAAACATGAAAGTCCCATCTCGCCTGAATGGCATGTATATGGATGCGACTATAAACGAGAAAGTCTATACCGACTATAAACGAGAAAGTCTATACCGACTATAAATGAGAAAGTCTATACCGACTATAAACGAGAAAGTCTATACCGACTATAAACGAGAAAGTCACCCATCTTGCCTGAATGGCATGTAAAGATGTGGCATGCATGAAAGAAGGCACATCTCGTCTGAACGGCATGAAAAGATGTTGCTCAAGGAAAAGAAAGCCCATCTCGCCTAAATGGCATGTAAAGATGTCGCTAAAGGAAAGAGAAATACATCTCGCCTGAATGGCATGTAAAGATGTGATTCAAGGAAAGATATGAAGGCACAAAAGAAGGAAATTATTCTAAGTAAGAATCATGAAAAAAGCAAAGAAGGAGTAAAAGAAAAACAAAGATCAGCGACAATACAAGCCGCATTGTATGCACTGTAAGTAAAGTTGCCTAAAGACGACTTCACTTTTTCGATGGAAGTATAAGTATGGGGTACCTGTTATGCAAAAAAGAAGATTTTTGATGAACTATCAAAACAAAGTAGTAGAGGCGAGATATGAATGATGAAACAAGCAAGTAAAGCATAAAAATAAAAGGGCAAGCTCGAAGGCCGCAAATATACATTGTTTAAAGGCACGCAGGCCCAAATAAAAGAAAGCAAATTGTTTAGCCACCAAGGCGAGTTACAAAAGTTGTCTAAAAGAAACTAAGTACCAAACACAGAATTAAGCTAAGCATTGGGTTCATCTGATGGTGCGGGTTGAGTAGAGCTTGAGGCCGCAAGAGCGAGAGTCTTTGCATCATCCAGGAGCTTGTGTTTTTGTTCCAATTGATCATTCCATAGAGCAAGAACATTGGGAGAATGGACAGGAGTGGGATTCCAGGGAGCCTTACCCAGTAATGCATCTTCTTCCGCCAAGTCTTTGAGTTCATCAGGTGAGTAGGGGACCATAGGATGACCGCGGCGGCATATGTCGCTAAAAATCGACTCAGAACCCCACTTGGCGAGTCGTTCAATGGTAATAGCAGGTAGTTCAGTGGCATCAGCAGCTGCAGCTCGCAGAACTTGTAGAGAGGTTTGGTCGCCAATGTCTAGAAGGTCATCTTTGAGTTTGGCCACATCAGCATTGAGGGAAGTGATCTCAGCGACTTTCCCAATCATTTCTTCTCGCAACTTAGCTATCTCGCCTTGAAAGAATTGAGTGTCAGCGGCATGAGTCTTCTTTAAAGCCTCATTCTCGCTCAGTAGCTTGACGACATCATCCTTGGCAGTAGTAAGCTCAGTTTTAGCATTGTTGAGGTCATCTTTGGCGGCATTGAGTTCAGTTTGAGCAGTCATGAGTTGATTCTGGGAAGTGGTCAAGTCAGCTTTCAGTTTATCTTGCTCTCCTTCCAAGTTGGTGATAGTTGAATCTCGCCTTCCAATCCGACCACGAAGGGTATCTTTGTCTTTCGGCAAAATTTGATTGGCAATGTCTAACTTACTCAGATCTTTGGTAAGGCGATTGTTTTTCTCACTTATACCCATTATGGAAGCTCCAAGCTAATGAAAAAGCAATGTATAAATTAAGGACAAAAATGGACAAAGTCACAATTGATTAAGAAAAGGAAAAGCGACATACCAAGGAAAAGTAAGTTCCAGCTTGGCAAGTAGCATGGTCCACATCCATGTTGGTTACTTGTCTCGCTTGTACTGGATCACTGGCGCGAATTAAAGCAGAACTGCCTAACAAACTTTCTTCAACGCTGCGAGTTTCATGGATCAGTCCCGTCAAGAGGGGAATTTTGGAGGCTTCCTTGCTCAGATTGTAAATCCCGTCAAAATTGGTTGGCTTCACAAAACCCTCTTGGAGCCAGCTGGGAGTAGGAAGAGTAGCGGGAATATGTGGGTCGCGTGGAGTAGGAGGTGAGTTGGAGGTGTTGGTTAAATCACAAATCTCTATCTCGCGAGAGGGAGGGGGGAACTTCATTGTGAATGGGCTCCATGGCATTGCCCGCAGGAGCGGGAGAGTTGGTTTGAATAGAATCAGGAAGAGGAATGTCAATGGTTTCTTTAATGGGGGCATCATCAGACTGCGAGATGGAAGTTGGCAGAACAAAGGTTGGCGGGACATTGCCTTCACTAGGTGAAAGGACTTGAGTAGGTGGAAGGACCTGAGTAATAACTGGATTTGGAGGGATAGCTTCTTGAGCGGAAGGGGCAACATTGGGTGAAACCGCAGCAAGCCTCTTTTGTCGCTTTGATCTGGTTCCAGGGTCATTGGGTTTAGCTCTAGCCTTAGATGAAATTTGGGCTTTCTCCAAGGCAATTTCATCTGTGTCTTTACCATCACGGGATAGAGGCAAAGGCAAATTAGCGGGAAGGAGGCCGAGAGCAGCGTCGCGGGCACTGGCAAGTCTTTTCCTTCTCTTGTCAATGTCCAGGTTGGCGATTTGGCGACTCTCCATTGACTTAGCTCGATGATCTGGAAACAAAGAAAAAGGAAGTTAAAAGTTAGAGTTATTCAAGTATAAGCCAAATTGAAAAAAGAATAAGGTTAAAGAAGAGACATACAAAGAACAGTATTCATGGCGGGACAATTACGAGTACCCTTGCACGACTGGCACTCATGAGCGTATTTGTTGTCCGTATGCCGCTCCCATCCATCAAAGTAAACGTGACTTATTGGAACCCGCAGCGGGATTAGGGGTAAGTTATCCGCAATCCCAACTTGGTCAAGAAGGGCTCTATCTCGCAAAATGCCCCTCCAGGAGATGAGAGGTTGGGGCGTACCATCAGGAGAATCCACAGGAAGGGTAACAAGGTCACGAATGGCGGCACAAAGGGCGGTATCTCCTACAACAGAAGCATCGCAGGTTTCAATCTGAGGTTTGATGGGAAGAAGATCTGCGGGATGGGACCATCCAACGCGGGAGACAATGAAGAGTGGGTCGCTTAACCATTCGTGAACTTTGGCGGGTAAAGGAGTAAGGACTTTGGGGCCTCGTTGGTATTGAAGGGAAAGGCGGGTTTCTTCTATCCCGTCATCAAGTTTATTGGTTTGTTTGTATCCTTTGAACAGAGTGACTAGAGATGTGACAGTGGGTTCCTTCCGTAAGGCGCGACAGATAGCAATGAAACTGGTAATGATCCTAATGGCGTTGGGATGAATCTCCGTAATCATGGTATGAGCTTTATATAAGACTTCACAAAGAAAGGGATCTAGGGGAATCCTAAGGCCCGCTTTAAGTTGGGAAGGGAAAACCACTATGCCATCCCGCATTTCTCTTAAGTTGGCTAGAGAGGTATCTCCTTGATAATCAGAAATATGGTAGATGGAATGGTCAATGTTATAAAGAGTATGCCAAGTAGTAATGGGGTTAGGTATGAGGGAACTTGTGTCTGGAGCGAGAGAAGATCCCGCCTCAGTATGAGCGGGATTGGTAAAGAGGTTACCTTCATTTATGTTTAGATTTTGAACTCCTGTGGGAGGGGGATTGCTGGAGGTCACAGCGGGAGAAGAGCTCACTTCATCAGCCATCTCGCTAGTATCACTGGAAGAAGAAGAAGAGAGGACAAATTTATAATGCATCCTACGTTTCGAAAAAGGGTCAGCGATACAGTGGGATTCAGATGAGTCGCTTAAATTGGGATCATACTTATCTTTGATAAATCGGACTAATTCTTTATGAGAAGTAAAAATATGGGACATAGGGGCTGAAGGGGATAGAAAGAAGCGGCCTTGGATCTTAAGAGAGTCAATTACCGAGTGATCTACCCAATTCTCAACAAGCAACCTAACTATGTCGGACTTGGGCAATCTCGCCCAAGTAGTTCGCAGGCGTCTATACAAGCCGCCTGAAACTTGACATCTACCGTATCTAACTCGCCTAGCACAATTCTTGTATCTCGCCAAGAAGGGTAATTTGGAAAAAAATTGAAGGGACAAAAGGGAATAACAAGACTCAAACAGTTGGGATGAAAGGGAAAATCAAAAAGTGAGGGTTCAAAGAATACGAAAGGTTTTAGAGAGAAGTTACCTGAGAAAATGAAGAACAGCCGGAGAAGATGAAGAATCGCCGGAAAATGTGAACGGATTTCTGAGAAACCAAGGGAAAGGGGCTCCAAAATCAACTTCAAATAGTAAATAATGAACGGAATGGGGTTTGGGAAACAATTTTATGGTCAAATCTAGAAAAGAACGGTGGAAATGTGAAGAAAGTTCGTCGGAGTCGAAGTTCGAGGTTGCCGGAATTTGGGGTAAGAGAGCAAGAACGCAAAGAGTAAAAAGAGAAATCCTATAAGAGAGAAGGGTATTTATATGAGAGAGGAATTAGGGGAACTGATTGATGTGACGGTTGAGATGAAAATTTAAATTTCCCCCTAATTTGGCACGGTTCCCAAATGACGGCGCATTGAATTTTAGGGGTTCGCCAGGAAGGTGACACGTGTAGGAAGAGAGATTACCAACGTTCAGGCTTCTTGGAGAAGGAATCGTGTGTCGCCAAATAGCGAGACAGTGAACATCAAGTTTTTGGCGAGACCATAAATGAATCTCGCCTCAAACTTAGGGGATTCTGATGCTGTCCAAAAATAATGGTTGGGCTTGGACCAAGTCCATAGGCAAGAAATGATCAAGTAGGCCCAAAGCGAGTTAAGGCCCAAGAAGAAGATAGTGATAAAGGTAGCCCAGGTGTGGTTCGCGGGAAAGTATGTCGGAAGATATCCCGCCAACATTCAATAAAAGGGAAGCTCAAGGTAGCGAAAGCGAGATAAGGTGAGGAGAATGTCGAGATATTGATAAACAGCGAGATAATGAAGTAAGTCCGCGAGAAAATGAGACGTGGCGACACAGCGCATGGTTAACCGTATCCGGCGAAAGATAAAGCTTATTGAGTGCGGTATGTAAGAGGCGGCATATAAATATCTATGAAGTGGGACCCATTGGACGGTTATACATTGGGAAAAGTGATCACATGCTTTGAGTTTATTCTCATGATTGACCAATGGAAGGAGGACACGTGGAATGAGGCATGGAACATGAGGTTAGCATGTGCATGGCACGAGGGAAGGGGTATATATATGAGGGATCATCATCCCTTTCAGGTACGTTCACATACACCCACGAAACACCTTTCCATTGTTCAGATTTCCTTTGCCCAGACAGTCGCTTATCCTCACGTCGGAGGGGCTTACGCCAGAGCCGTCCCCGGTTTAGTCACGTTTGCTTGTGTGCAGGCGAGAAGAAGGAGCCAGAGCTATCACGATTGGACTACAACAGTCGTGTTGCTGCTTGAGAAAATTCCTGGCAACATCAAAATTAATAAGTACTTAAACCCACAAAATAAATATTAAATCGGTAAATGTCAATTAGAATTTTGTGAATAAGATTATATAAACATCTTGTACCCATAGAATTACTCAGACACTATCGAAAAGGGTTAACAAGAAAATTACTTCTCCCTTCATAATCATATATCCGAAGATAAATGTCAATTTGGAATTTAAGGGTCATTTTGAAAAGATTAAATTTTAATAGAAAAAAATTATAAAAATTCTTGCTATTCAATTTCAAAATTTTAGTTTTTCAAAAATATACTACCTCCGTCCCACTTCAAGTGAGCCACTTTCCTTTTTGGTCCGTCCCACTTCAAATAAGTCATTCCATAAATGAAAATATGTGAACAGTGTTTCTGACATTTATACCCTCATAATGTTTACTCCCTCCGCCCCAGACCAAGGGTATACGGGGTGGATTTCACGCTTCTTAAGAAATTTTTTAAAAAATGAATAAAAGTTAAATGTGAGATAGGGAATAATAGTTAATGATTGATTTTTTTGTAAATATGTTAACTTTATAAGGGTATAATGAATGGTTTTTTTGTAATATGACTATGAGGTAGGGAATAGTAGTTAATGATTGGTTTTTTAATAGGAGAGAGAATGAGTGGGAGGAATAGGAAGTTAATGATTGATTTTTTTGTAAATATGTTAAAATTATAAGGGTATAATGAATGATTTTTTTGTAAATATATGGAGATGATAAGGGTATAAATATATGGGGTTATTACAAAAAACTCACTCAAAAAGATGACATTTACAAAAAAAAAACATGTAAGTTGTGATATTACAAAAAACAATTTACATATATGTGAATATTACAAAAAAATGCACACAACACACACCAGCCCACACTTTTTTCTCTCCACTTTCTCTCTCTACCCAAACCCACCTCCGACAACTACCTTCTTCACCTCCGGCGACGACCTTCTCCACCTCCGGCGACCACCTTCCCCATCTCCGTTCACAAATCCGGCAATAGATCCATCGGCTTCAACGGCAGTAGATCCAACGACTTTAAAATCACAAATTACTGTCCACTCCGACGCTTCTTCTAAGCTCGTCTTCCTGCAATTCGTTTCCCATCTGAGCTCCGGCCAAGTAAATCATCTGAGCTCCGGCCAAGTAAATCAGGTATCTCCACTTTCCCAGTCATTTTTCACCCGAAAGTTCCATTTTCCCTTGATTTTCTGGTCGTCAAGTTGCCGGCAAACGAAACGGACAATTTTGCGATAAATCGAAGTTAATAACTGAATAATGCTAAGATCTTACCTCCAATCTGAGATAAGCCAAGTTGTTTTGGTTGTCTGCAGAGTTTAGTAAAGAGTGGAAACCTAGTCAGACTTCAACAAATTTAATCTCTTGCATGAAATAGGCAACTACAAGTGGTGGCCATTTTTTTGGGATAGGCCATAGGAATTATGCTTGTTTGGTACGACTGGGAATTGAGGACATGATTTGTATTGGCAATGGGAAAGTTGTTATGGTTACCTCAACTCATCAACCTTATCTCTGTTTAGGGATTTTTTAATTTTTGTTTAATGTTTGTTACAAAATGTGAAGGAGAGAGAGAGAGAGAGAGAGAGAGAGAGAGAGAGAGAGAGAGAGAGAGAGAGAGGATTAAGTTAGCTTAATGCTTGTTAAGTGCTACTACTACCCTGTTTTTATCAGTTGTTTATCATTTGTATCAGTTGTTTATCAGTTATTTTATCAGTTGTTTATCATTTGTATCAGTTTTTTATCAATTTTTATCAGTTGTTTATCATTTGTATCATTTGTATCAGTTGTTTTATTAGTTGTTTATCAGTTTTTATCAGTTGTTTATTAAATAAATCAGTTATTTTATCAGTTGTTTATCATTTGTATCAGTTTTTATCAGTTGTTTATCAGTTATTTTATCAGTTGTTTATCATTTGTATCAGTTGTTTATCAGTTTTTATCAATTTTTATCATTTGTATCAGTTTTTTATCAGTTGTAATTGAGAAGAGTTTAATGGTGAAAATGATGGAGGTTTTCGGAATTTTGATGTTTATCATTTGTATCAGTTGTTTAACAGTTGTTTTATCAGTTGTTTATCAGTTATTTTATCAGTTGTTTTTATCAGTTGTTTATCATTTGTATCAGTTGTTTATCAGTTGTTTATCAGTTATTTTTATCAGTTGTTTATCATTTGTTTTTATCAGTTGTTTATCATTTGTATCAGTTGTTTATCAGTTATTTTTATCAGTTGTTTATCATTTGTATCAGTTGTTTATCATTTGTATCAGTTGTTTATCGCAGTTTTAGTATACCATTTTACTCCGTCCAACTTGCAAGGAAGTGGTATCAAGAGGCGATGATTTTTAGATTGTTGTTGCTATATGAGATGGATTGTTCTCACTAAATGATTTTTTTTTTTTAAAATTGTTCATGATCAATTATATTTGTGCAAAACTTAAAGTTTGAAAATGAATGACAAGATTGTTTTACATTTTATGTTTATTTTTTTAAGAAAATAGTGCTTTCAATTTACAAAAGTAGTTTTTTGGAGCTTGACCTGCCTTGGGAAGATCATCCTGAAACCAATACAAGTTTTAAAACCCCATATGAAACAATAAAATGGCAAATGTAACAGTGGCAGAACACAGTCAACTGGGAAGCTTAGACTTATACATGTCATTCATAGTAAAGTCCACACATCTAAAACTAATTGTGGAACTGCCTTGATATGTCTCTCATTGAAAGCTCTAAAATCAAGCATCAAAATATATAGCAAAGATTGGTTTTGGTTGTGAAATACTCCCTCCGTCCTACACTACTAGGGCCTTAAACGAGCCGAGCCGAGCTTTTGATGTTTCGAGAGGTGTGGAGACATTTGTGTGTTTATCAGTTTTAATCAGTTGTTTATCATTTGTATCAGTTTTTTATAAGTTGTAATTGAGAAGAGTTTAATGGTGAAAATGATGGAGATTTTCGGAATTTTGATGTTTATCAGTTGTTTATCATTTGTATCAGTTGTTTATCAGTTGTTTATCAGTTTTTATCAGTTGTTTATCATTTGTATCAGTTGTTTATCAGTTGTTTTTATCAGTTGTTTATCATTTGTATCAGTTGTTTATTATTTGTATCAGTTGTTTATCATTTGTATAAGTTGTTTATCATTTGTATCAGTTGTTTATTAGTTTTTATCAGTTGTTTATCATTTCTATCAGTTGTTTATCATTTGTATCAGTTGTTTATCAATTATTTTATCAGTTGTTTATCAGTTGTTTATCAGTTGTTTTTATCAGTTGTTTATCATTTGTTGTTTATCATTTGTATCAGTTGTTTATCAGTTATTTTTATCAGTTTTTTATCATTTGTATCAGTTGTTTGTCATTTGTATCAGTTGTTTATCATTTGTATCAGTTGTTTATCATTTGTATCAGTTGTTTATCGCTTTATCGCTATTTTTATCGCTGTTTATCATTTCTATCGCTGTTTATCATTTGTATCGCTTGTTTATCAGCTTATTTTATCGCTTATATTTTTATCGCTTGTTTATCATTTGTATCGCTTGTTTATCGCTTGTTTTTATCGCTGTTTATCATTTGTATCGCTTGTTTATCGCTGTTTTTATCAGTTGTTTATCATTTGTATCAGTTATTTATCATTTGTATCAGTTGTTTATCGCAGTTTTAGCATACCATTTTACTCCGTCCAACTTGCAAGGAAGTGGTATCAAGAGGCGATGATTTTTAGATTGTTGTTGCTATATAAGATGGATTATTCTCACTAAATGATTTTTTTTAAAAAATTGTTCATGATCAATTATATTTGTGCAAAACTTAAAGTTTGAAAATGAATGACAAGATTGTTTTACATTTTATGTTTATTTTATTTTATTTTTTTAAGAAAATAGTGCTTTCAATTTACAAAAGTAGTTTTTTGTAATTTTTATAAAAATTTTTTGTAATTTCCATCTTGTGTGTATTTTTTTGTAATTTCCATCTTTTAAAATGAGTTTTTTGTAAATGCCCCTAAATATATTCAAAAACTTGCCATTTATGAAAATGAACTCTTGATCTGGGACGGACCAAAAGGGAAAGATGAACCCTTGGTCGGGACGGAGGGAGTATATATTTACAAAAAAATCATTCATTATACCCTTATAATTTTAATATATTTACAAAAAAAACATTCATTAGCTTACTATTTCTCTCACTCATTCTCTCTCTTATTAAATGTTTTTAACTTTTACTTTCTCTCTCATCTAATCTTTTACCCACTTTCAACTCTTTATTCATTTTTCTTAAGAAACGTGCATTTATACCATGGCTCACTTGAAATAGGACAGAGGGAGTAATGAACTAAGAAAAAGAAATTAAAAAAAAATTATTTGAAACAAAATTATTTGAAGGTAAAGTTACCAAAGATCATTCATTTTATTTAGAACAAAACATGACATGACATTCATTTGGTACAGATGGAGTATTACTAATAAATAGAGTATTTGCTTGATTCTATTTCTAACTTGTAAAGTGTGCACTAGACCCATAAACATTCAACTAAAACTTTAAGACCTTGACCATGGTATAAGGGTGATCCTAAGGGCCACTAGGGTTTACATAATAATGCAGGTAATTTTTCAAAACTTTTAGCTTCCTTTATTGATTTGTGAGCACAACTACATTGAATTCTATATTATTTCCCACCATGATATCTTTGGTAACGAAATTCAATTTATTCTTCCAATTTCATTTCTATGATTTGAAATTTATTCTTCAAACATAGCCATTATAAACGAATTAAGTAGCTAACATATTGTGGCTTAATCAACAAAGAAAACTTGTGAGAGGTTATGAAGTCATACAAAATCGAGCGATTTGGAATCATTGTTCCCATCAATATGTTGATCCGTAGATCTTAACGACAAAAATGTAATCAAATTTTAGCCGTTGTTATTATCATAGCAACAGATTCCGTGTTCAAAAGTGAGCAGTAACTCAGTTACGTGGTTCACCAATAGTTCACCTATGAAGTATGACTTTGGCCCATTGCTACACAAAAATATGACATTGGCCCCATCCTTTTCAATCGTGAATTGTACTCCATTATTTGGACACACTTTGTATTCATTGAGAAATGAGGAAAAGTTAAAACCATGGAAAAGAGAAAAGGTAGCAATGAGAGGACTCTTTTTGAAGATGGGATTGATAGAATAGAATAGAATAGATATATATTGGTTGCAGAAAGTTCCCTCTGTTTAAATCAGTGAACAAAGAAGATTAAACAACTAGAAAATTCAGAAAATAATAATGTCTGTCCTTTGACTTCTGTAACTCTTACAACAAATATATAAATATACATACACACCTTGTTCCAAAAAACACCCAAGTCTTACAAACAATCAAAGCCTTCATTTACACATACAAACACATATACTCAGAGAGAGAAAGAGAGAAAGAGAGAGAGAGAGAGAGAGATGGGAAGAGCACCATGTTGTGACAAGGCAAGTGTGAAGAGAGGGCCATGGTCACCTGATGAAGATGCAAAGCTTAAGGAATACATTGAGAAAAATGGGACTGGTGGGAATTGGATTGCTCTTCCACAGAAAGCTGGTAAACTTTAGTGCCCTGTTTGGTTGTTCCTATTAATTTTGTTTCATTTTTTTGCTTTATTTTGTTGATATTTGTGATTTGTTGTTTTAGGTCTAAAGAGATGTGGGAAGAGTTGTAGATTGAGATGGCTTAATTATCTTAGACCAAATATCAAACATGGGGAATTCTCAGATGATGAAGATAGACTCATCTGCACTCTCTTTGCTAGCATTGGAAGCAGGTACAGTACAAGTTACTAATGCATATCTTATTTTTCTTTTTTCAAGATCAAATCCTTTTCTCAATTTGATCCATTCTTTATCCATGTCCTTCCTCTCAAATTCAAATTGATTAGGTTTCTCTCTCTCTCTCTCTCTCTCTCTCTCTCTCACACACACACACACACACACACACACACACACACACAAAAAAAAAAAAAAATCATGTGTGGCCAAAAGTGGCTTAAGTTGTATGTTTCAAGAATATGCTATTCCTAGTCAAATTCTTGTAGTGCTTTCCATGCAAATAGCCGAAGTTTAGAGTATGATCTTAATGTGTATACCAAGTTTTCATTGAAAACAAGAAAACAAAAACATGGGATATGGCAATGATATATCATAAGATCTCATTTTCATCTTGCTAATGTTGAAAATAAGTTGCTTTAATTACCACGTCTGTCCCAAAATAAATGTCCAATTGTATTTTCGATCGGAAAAAATTAAGACACGACAACTACCAACACAAGAAACCAATATGTGATCTTTCTTTCTTTATTATTTTTTTTCTCTAATACTATTATTGTCATAACTCATTTACAAATTCTAATAAGAAAGCCATTCCAATTTTACAAATTTACAACAAGTTTAGTGATCATGGTAAATTATTGCAATACAATACTTGTTCTGATCTAACAAAACTAAAATACATTAAATTCTTTTTTTCTTGATTGATTACTTGGTTAAGATTCTTATAAGTACTCTATTTTATGCAGGTGGTCAATAATTGCAAACCAATTACCAGGAAGGACAGATAATGACATCAAGAACTATTGGAATACAAAGCTAAAGAAGAAGCTCATGGGATTAATGTCCCCTAATTCTTCTTCATTAATTAGAAAAGTACCACTTCATTACCAATCTTCTAATTTAACCTACCCAACACTTCCATCACTCCATCAAGGTCAAAATGGTAATTTCCCATCACCATATTCCACTACCTATGATCCCATCTCAATTCCATCAAGTCCTACAAGCTTCTTGATCAACTATAATTCCCCTAATGCTCCTACTCTTGATCAGTCTCAAGAAGGGTATAATATTGTGGGTCCCACTCAGAATTATCGATTAAAAGACAATATCGCCCCTCCTCCCCACTTCATGTTTGGATCAAGTGGTGGTCATGATCTTCATCATCATCAACAACAAGCTAGTTGTAGTTCATCTGATGGGAGTACTAATAATAGTACCACTACTTTTGCATATGATCAAAGCTTGCAAGGTGGGTTGGAGAATTATTCTTCTTACAAGGGAGTTGATGGGAATTCTGAAAAGGCAAAAGGGTATTATGGGGAGTCTTCATTAGATTGTTCTCTTGAGGAGATTAAGCAGCTCATTAGTACAAATCACTACAGTAATAATTTCAATTTCCTTGATGAAATCAAGGTAGAAGAAAATGTCTTGTACTATTAGCGATGTTGATTGTTAGTACACTCTCAAGATTTGTTCACTAAAGAAGAGATGATCATTTATTTACCAGATTTGGAACATGTGTATTTTAACGGTTGAACGTCGATGACAGTGGTTCGAGGTTCTTTAAATATTAGGGGCATCTTTTTAAAGATATTTCTTTACTTTTATTTTTAATTGTAATAGTTAATGATTATGCAATAAAGTATATAAGTATTTGATTTAAGTTATAAGGTTAATCTGGTCAAGGTAGCTCAAGGTGAGAAGTGAGGACCTTTGATTTTTGTGACCATATTGGATAATATTTAATTACCTTGATGTTATCCTAATCCCAGTCTTGTGAGAATTCTAATTTTTTTAAATCCACCACTAATTAAAAAGATTAGTAGGCCTATTCCCCAAGATTGACATCTCATCTACAAATACATTAATATTATTTCCCCATGGAACATAATCCCTAAATTAAGATCAGTTTAGGCCACTAATCTTGACATGTAGCATGATTAAAGAAAAATAGTGCTAATTAAACTTTTTAGGCTATAATTTCATTTAAATTTAAGATCAATATGTTATGAACTAGTCTCATATCAAGATTTTATAAATTTCTTTAGGGTGGGCTTGAAATTATGGATGGCCAAACCGGATCGGAATCGAAAAATCGAATCGGAACCGGATCGAAAAAGCCCGAAACCGCCATGAACCGCCACGAAAATCGGAACCGGGGTAACCGAAACTGTTTTGGATAAGGGCCGGTTAAGATTCACATAAATGGTGAACCGAACCGGAACCGGACGAAAATTCCTTGTTTTTCAATAATTTTTAGCTTCTTTATTCATTATTGACCGGAACCGCACCGAAACCGGGACCGTACCGGAACCGGATTGTGGTAACCGGAACCGGATCCGGAGTAAGCAAGGACCAATTAAGGTTCACCCTTTTGCCAAATCGGAACCGGGCCCAAAACCGATTTTGGCCATCCCTACTTAAAATACATTTTAATTATTTGGAATTGATTATCCAATAGTGATTCTAGTAAAAGTAATTTTTTTAAACGACTTTAAATTTTTGATCGATATGTTTAGATATGAAAGGTAAATATAAAAAATGGGGAATTTTACCCATAATTTTCTTTTGAGATAAATCACTTTCTCTCAATTTACCCATTAATTAAAATGCTATATAAGTTCTTATTCAATATTATATTATACTGAATTCTATATACAGTATTTAAAAATTATGATACAGCATCCTCAACAGTCAATGGTCGCCGAACTTCGGCCATCGATCACCGAAAACTCTGAATTCGACCGTCTGGTCACCGGAAACTCGCTAGAATCCGGCCAAACGTCAGCAGTAAATCCGATCAAAGGTCGTTGGAATACGGTCAATCTGGCCACCGCCACTTGTTATCATTAATGATGTATAATATGAATATGCATTATTATTCATTATCTTGTATGTAGTGTTATTACATAATAATAAAATATGATAATACAATATGGAAAGGAACTTATGGGCAATATGAAACTTTTTTAAAACTTACGAGACATTCTCCTAAAAAATGTGAATAATATAATGTCAAAACAACATAGTTATTTTTGACAAAAGATGTTAGATGTGTTATAGTCTCTCCATCCCTTTTTGAAAAGACACAAAATTTTATTTTGGATGTCAAATTTAAAAATACACACTTTCAAAATGGACACTTTTTAGTAATTATTTATTGATAGTATCCAATTGCCACACTCAGTATAACTATCTAATTTCTATTTTCTTTCCCACATTTTCTTTTATACTTTACTTTTCATACTAACAACACTTCACTATAAATTCTCCTTATTTCCGTACAAAACTCATTTTGTGTCTTTTTAAATGAGACGTAGGGAGTATATGTTTCTATCAATTAAATTTCAGTTTTATGAATTTGGATGCTATAACTGATTTTATGTGCTTTTTTTTTTGTTAAAAAAAATCCACAAAATCAGTTTTAGCATCCACTCACTAACAAAAATACTCATTAGCTCCAAAGTTGATTCTAAACACTATAAGACAATATTGTAGTGTGTATTTATTGCTCAACCTAAAGTCGATTATTGTTGAAGTAAATGAACAACTTTTTTGGACACAAGTTGAGATCATTTTGAACTTAGATATTGAATTATGTTGACATGGGTTGATCTGTATTTGGACATTTTGAAATTAGATATTGAATTTTTCATAAAAAATACAATTAAGTTGATTAGATAATAAAAACGTGTTAGATATATTTACATTTAAAATTATTATCCATCTTAATTTTTCATAAATTCTATAAATTATTATCGATTGTATTTTTTATGAAAAATCAATAACAATTTTATGAAAATTATTTAATTTTTATTTTTCTTAATTTGGTTAATGTTCAATTAATTAAGTTGAAAAAAAGGCATTAGTTACACAAGTTAGAACAGAGGGGGTATCTGATAATTTACTGGTGCAGCTCAGCTCATCTCAGCTCAGTTTATTTAATTCTATATCTTAGCCATAATACTGTATTGATCACTGAGTAGCTCTTTTTGTATGACTTTGTCAGATTTAATCAATCAAAATATAATCTTGTTTATGCAACCCCAGAAAATAAAATAAACAAATCCAGCTTGGGGAACAAAGATTCATAAATAAATAAAGAATAAAAAACTGAAAGCCATCTTCGATATGATTATTGTACACCAGATAGATAATCACAAAATAAAATACTTGTTACCTTAAAATCAATATCACTCATCCAAAAAAAAAAGCTTTCATATAGAAAACAAGTTACAATCACACAACATAATAATATATATATATGATTCACCAACTTGGCTACGTTTACAGCAGAGGGAGAGAATATTATTATATTTTAAAAATTAACCTATTACAATCTATAATCTAATACACAAATTCTTGACAAAGAATTCATTTCTATTCAAAACCTAAATTTAGAGAAACAGATTAGCAAAAAGGAACAACAAGGATGGTTGGGGGTAGGCTTATTTATATGCCATA
The DNA here is from genome assembly GCA_022495995.1 of Adenophora triphylla var. japonica. Taxonomy (NCBI): domain Eukaryota; kingdom Viridiplantae; phylum Streptophyta; class Magnoliopsida; order Asterales; family Campanulaceae; genus Adenophora; species Adenophora triphylla. The sequence goes on from JAFEMH010004275.1 coordinate 87,533, forward strand.
TTCCTAACCCTGCAGGGTTTTACTACCCTAAATCAGACTGGCCGCTCAAAAACTCGGATCCGGCCTACCGCGCGATCGCCCGCTTCGAAAGGGCGCGATGGCCCCTAGGAGCGCGCGGTCGCTCGGTTTGGATAGAGACTTAGCGCGACCGGGCCATCGGATGCGCGCGACCGCTCCATGCAGATGTCTCGAAATTCTGAATTTTGCTTGTTTAATTTCCTAATTTGGGCGTCCCCAACTTAGATTGCATCAAACCCAACAAATATGCACCTTGACATCTAACCTCCAAATTATAAACAAAATCCCCCTGCCTCAGATGCTATCTAATAGCTGCGAATATTCAGCAAGTTCAAACCATGTTGAAACTTGCTAGTCCGAACGGAATTCGTGAACATGTCAGCCGGATTGTCCGCAGTACCCGCTTTTTTCACCTTGATCCGCTTCTCACTTCTCAGAAAATGATACCTCACATATATGTGCTTGGTCCTCTCATGATTAACTTGATCCTTGGCCAAATAAATTGCACTCAAATTGTCACAAAATATTGTAAACTGATCCTGATGTAACCCAAGGTCGCTGATCAAACCCTTTAGCCATATCCCCTCTTTAGCAGCTTTTGTCAATACCATGTACTCCGCCTCCGTAGTAGACAATGTCACCGTAGATTGTAAAGTAGCCTTCCAACTGACAACTGACCCACCAAGAGTGAACACATACCCAGTCATAGATCTCCTCGTGTCGACATCCCAGAGTAGTATGAATCACAATAACCCTCAACTGCACATTCTATATCACCTCCGTAAATGAGCCCAACATCTAATGTACCCATATAGTACCTGAAGATCCTCTTCACTGCTTGCCAATGTTCCTTACCAGGACTTCCCATGAACCTATTAACAACACTAACAGTATGAGCAAGATCTGGCCTAGTGCAAACCATATCATACATCAAACTACCAATTGAACTAGCATAGGGTACTCGAGCCATGTACTCTTTATCCTCATCCGACTTGGGTGCAAAGGCATCCGACAGACGTGAATTCGCTGTACTCGAAGAATCTAACGACTTTGCTGTAGACATGCCAAACCTCTCTAAAACTTTCTTTTGGCACCATCTCCATAACCCATGAAGACTCATTTTCTATCCCTTGGCTCCAACTTCCCATCATTTACATGATAATAAGTAGTACAACCATAAGCCCTTAAATTAGAGTAATCAATAAGTTTACCTGACCATACCTCATTGGGAACTTTGAGACTGGTACATGTATGTGGTACGCGATTTATCAAGTAACATGCTGTACTAGCCGCTTCTGCCCAGAACCGCTTAGACAATCCTATATTGTAGAGCATGCACCTTGCCCTAGCCAACAATGTCTGATTCATGCGCTCTTCTACACCATTTTGCTGTAGTGTACCCCTGATAAGAGATGTCTAGAAATCCCCACTTGATTACAGAACTCATCGAACTCAGCACTATAGAACTCTAAACCATTATCTGTCTGGAGTCGTTTGATCTTCTTCCCTGTTTGATTCTCCACTAATGTCTTCCAATGTCTGAAATTGGTGAGAGCCTCAATCTTGTGCTTCATAATAATTACCCAACTCTTCCTCGAGTAGTCATCAATCATGGACAAGAAATACCTGTGACCCCTTAATGATTTCTGACGTGAAGGTCCCCAACAATCCGAGTGAATGTAATCCAGACTGCCCTTCGTTCTGTGGATCCCCTTAGAAAACTTGCGTCGCTGCATCTTTCCAAGTACACAATGCTTACAGAACTTGAGATCCTTGACCTTATGGCCACACAGAAGACCATGATTTGCCAATATCTGCATGCCTCTAATGCTCATGTGCCCAAGCCTAATATGACACAGCTTTGTCATATCCTCCTTGATCACTTCAGATGATGCAACCAATATACTGACCCAGAAAGCATCCTTCCTTGGAGGAAATACAAGGAGCCCTGCTTAAGACCTCTCAGAACCACTTCAGAACCTTTGTAGACATAAACTGCTCCACCTTTACCTTTGAAACTGTACCCTTTGCTGTCGAGCTGACTAAAAGATATCAGGTTCTTCGTCATCTGTGGAATATACCTCACATCATTCAAAGTGCAGAACTTACCATCATGAGTCTGCAGCTTGATCGAGCTAATACCAACCGCCCTGCAAGTAACATTGTTGGACATATGAATATTACCACCATCTACCTGCTCATAAGTTGTAAACCACTCTCTACTTGGACTGATATGATAAGAGGCCGCAAAATCAAGAATCCACGCATCCGACTGTTTTACAGATTCTTCTATTACTAGAGCTTAATCCCCATCACAGCTGCTCGTATCAACTGCAGCAGCATTAGCTTCATTGCAATTTGGAGGCTCGCCTCGCTTCTTTCTAGGACAATCTGTCTTCCAATGTCCCTTCCCCTTGCAGTAATTACAAATATCATCAGATTTCGGGCCCCTCTTTCCAGAAGATTTCATATTCTTCTGTTTACTGCTAGAACCCCTAATGCATTCTACAACCAAACCTGACGCCTGCTTATCTGTACCACTATTACCGCTTGCTTTATGACGTAACTTTCTAGTCTTGAGCGAGGATTTCACCTCCTCTATAGTCACCGTCTCCTTACCACTGATACTAGAGTCAACGTAGTGTTCATATGATAAAGATAAAGAAACAAGAAATATTAATACAGGATAGTCATCAGCAACCTTAGCATCTATATTACGTAGTTCAAGTAATAAAGATGTAAATCTATCTAGGTGATCCCTAATAGGCGTACATTCCTGCATTCGGAGAGAATATAGCCTCTGCTTCAGATATAGCTTGTTGGTCAATGATCATATCAAATACATGTCTTCCAATGCAAGCCACAAAACACCTCCGAAATTGGTATCTGGAATATTCGCTAAAACGTCATCATCTAGACACCTGATGATCTTAGGGTGGGCCCTCTCATCTAGCGCGATCAGATCTGCTTCTTCCATCTCTGCTATCTTCTTCGCTTTTTCCGAACCTTCTGCTGTTGCAGCCGCGACAACACCGGTGGGAACGGCTTCTACTTTGCCCTTTGGATCCTGACGATCCCTGATTGCAGCAACCACTAGAGCCCACAAGCCCTTATCTCTCAACAAGGCTTTCATCTTGATTTGCCAAAGAGAAAAACTATTGTGAGTGCTAGACAATATAATCTAATACTCCTCCACCTACGTGAGTGAAAACTTATTTTCTTTTTCGTTTGTTTCACGTGAGTGAAAACTGTCCAAAATGATAAAGTTTGTACACTATTCCTTTCACGCATTTTTTTTTCTATTTTACTTTTGTAATTAAAACACCAATCAACTTACTATTCCTTCCACTTATTCTCTTTCCCATTTTATTTTTAATACTCATAAACTCCTACTCCAACTAATCACCTCTCCTATTTTTCCTTAATTCTTTTGCCCAATTTTTGGTCTCCCACTCACGTGGAAGGGAGGGAGTATAATCTTGAAGTTGCACCGAGTGGTGTGCATTACACAGAATACTTTCTACGTCTAATTACAAACTAAATACTTACTATTTACATAAAAATTAAAAAAAATGTTAGTAAAGTAAATGTTGTGAGTATAAAAATTGATATAGAAAAGAAAGTAGAATAATGAGTAATAATTGAATTGTTTTTATTAATATAATATTTGAATCTCATTAATATAAAAATAATAAAAAAAATCATTCTATAAAATGTGTAATTTATAATAGAACGTCTTATTTGTAATGGGATGGAATGCACCCATATAATACCAGGGTATGACATATACAGTGAGGTCATTATATGATGTCTTTGGGTAGATTATCATTAATTAATGGATTTTGCTCTATTGTTGACCAAAAAATAAAAATAAAAATAAAATATAATTAGTTAACCCCTCCCTAGAAAAACTTAATACAATTAAATCTTGAAAAGATGAATATTGAAAAGATGAATATTGGGCATGCATTGACCTTTCAACAGTATTTTGTTTGCTTGTTATATACTCCCTCCGTCCCATTTCAATCTTTACTTTTTGTCAAAATGGATGTCCCGTTAAAAGCTTCACATTTTTTAAAATGACAAAAAATATTTACTATTTCACCCACTAATTCTCTCTCCTATTTCACTATTATACTCACAATATTTTTCAAATTTACTATTTCTTCCACTCATTCTTTTTTCTATTTTATTTTTACACTTACAACATTTTTTCTTCCCAACTATTTTCTTAATTTGCTTGATTTGAAAGAAATATAAACCATGAAATGGGACGAAGGGAAGGGAGTATATATATAAAAAAGATTAATTAGATGGGATGTTTTGCCAGCTAATGCAGCAAGGCTTTTAAATACATCAAAAGCTAAAAATGGTTTTTGGGGGAAATTAAAGTGTTCTCCAGGAATGTGTTTTTCTATTGATGTGCAAATTTGTCAAAAGGTGTTACACAGCAAAACCCTACAGTGGAATCAAAATTAAATTTTGATACCCACATTAATGAGTTAGCATTTTCAATGTTAACAATCGAAAGTGTGATAGCATCACACTTAGCCAAGTCAAAAGGTTGACTTAATTATGTTTTGTTACTTTTTTTGTATTTAAAATTATGTAAATATTTTATATTTGATTTTTATTATTACTAACCTATTAACCGAAAATCTGTTATGTGTTTAGTATTGTTTTGGTTATTTTCTAGGACTCTCACATTGGATAAATGAAGGCTCCAAAGATAAGAAGATATGTGATCAAGCTCTTCATCAAGATTTATCCTTACCCGTTAGCTTAGAAGTCCTTGGTTATAAATACAAGTCCCAAGGCTGATAACAAGATACGGAAATATACACTCTGAAAGGCTGAAGAAATATAGACTTGAGAGGAGTGTTTTTATAAAAGAGTTCTTTTGGTTATTTTAGTTATTCTCTTATTGTTTCTTTGTAATCAATTTCAAAAAGATATTTCTTTAATAAGAGAAGTTTATTGTCTACAGCATATTGCTGTAGATAAGTATTTAATTCTGTGTTCATTTCATTTCTGTTTTAATATTCCGCTGCATTTCACTGTTGTGCTAGTGCTGGTGCGATAGCATCAGGACTCACATCAGTCTTCTGTGCACTTCCTAGCCGCTCCATTTCTTTCAATTGGTATCAGAGCATACACTCGACTTTACTGAGTGAGATCCAAGGAAGAGTGGTCATTATGGAAGGACACTTGAGTCAATACCGTCCCCCGGTTTTAGATGGAACTAACTATCCCATCTGGAAAGCTAAGATACGTCTCTTCATCAAAGCAATTGATGAACGAGCATGGCTTAACATTATTATTCCATGGTCCCCTCCTAAGGTTGAAATGAGAAATAAAGAAGAAGACGGTGAAACCTCCGAAAAGGTGTATAAAATTAAACCTGAGGAAGAATGGACCACAGATGAGGTCACTAGTGCAAACTACAATTCCAAGGCTCTTGGTGCTATTTCAAGTCATGTGGATGAACACATGTTTAGACTTGTTTTAAATCAAAATATAGCAAAGAAAGCCTGGGATATTTTGCAAGCTCACTGTGAGGGTGATGATAGTGTCAAAGCCACTAGGTTGAGAATTCTCATGACCAAGTTTGAAAACTTGAGGATGAATGAGTCTGAGGACATAAAAAGTTATTCTGCTAGAATAAGAGAAATTTCAAATGAATGTCTCTCACTTGGTGAGCCTATTTCAAATGCTAGACTAGTATGCAAAATGTTAAGGACTGTCACTGATAAGTTCAACATTAAAATAGCTGCTATTGAAGAAGCAAATGACACTGCAACCATGGCCTTAGATACTCTTGTGGGTAAGCTAACCATGTTTGAACTAAACATTTCTATTCAGCAACAACATAAAGCTGAAAGTGTTGCACTTGCTTCTGCTCTCTCTAAGGCATCCTCAATTCCAAAAGAGATTGAGGAAATCTCAAATGAAATCGATATTTCTAATTTGGAAAATGAAGATGTTGCTCTTTTAACAAAAAAATTTACTTCGTTTCTTAAAAATAAAAGAGACAACAAATTTCCTTCTAAGAAACCAACTAATTTTGATAAATCAAAAGAGGATAATGAGAGTACTTTCAAGAAACCCACTAGTTTTTCTAAAAATAGATCTGAAACAGTTCAGTGTAGAGCCTGTAAAGGGTTTGGGCATTATGCAAATGAATGTGCCAATACTCTGAAGAAAAAGGGGATGAGCCTAAGTGCGACCCTTAGTGATAGTGAGGACGAAGATGAATCGCTAAACTTAGCAATTATGGAAATCTCGCCTCCAAATCATGAACATCAATCTGATGTAGCTTCAGATGTTATCACATCTACTATCACATCTTCTGAATCTTTTATAAACTGTTATACCTCTTCACTGAAACAGAAGTCTGAAAATGAAGAAGAAGATAATGAAAACTATAACGAGCTACTGGATGCCTATGCTGAACTATATGCCGATTGGGAAAAGCGTGTTGAAAAAATTGCTGTCTTTGAAAAGGTAACTGAAAAACTCTCTACTGAATTATCTAAAGTTAAAGATGAACTGACAAATGTATCCACTGAAAATGATAAACAAAAAGATTCTATAGCCAAACTTGAGGTCATGCTCACTAAACGTGACATTGAGCTTGAGAAAACAAAAACCGAACTCACAGAGGCCAAGAAAACTTTTGAAAAACAGAATACTGGAAAGGCAACTCTTGATGAGATTCTCAAAGTGAGCAAGTTTTCAAAAACAGGTCTTGGTTTTGAATCAAATTTTTTGAGAGAGGGAGAAAGTAGTTCCTCAAAACCTAAAACTTTTTATAACCAAAAATCATCAACCAAAAAGAAAAGATTTGTGTGCCATTACTGCTTCTTACCAGGTCATATAAGACCATTCTGTTACAAGAGGATTCGTGATCTGGGGAAAGATGTTCCTCAGATGAGTGAACGAATGCTCTCACATCACAACTCACATCGCCAAAAACCTGGTCAGTTCGTATGGGTTGAAAAGAAAAACATGGAATGCAAAGTAGTGTTTACCTCTCTCAAGAGCAGCATTGCTAGCTCATGGTACTTCGATAGTGGGTGCTCAAGGCACATGACAGGTAATGCCGAATTTCTCACTGATTACGTCACTATCAAAGGAGGGAATGTAAATTATGGGGGAGGAGCACAAGGTAAGATTGTTGGAAAAGGTACTTTATGTGTAAATGACATGCCCAAACTGAAAAATGTCTATCATGTAGAAGGACTGAAAGCTAATTTGATTAGTATAAGTCAACTATGTGATGACAATTTACATGTCAATTTTGACAAACATGAATGTAAAGTGTTTGATAACACTAATAAATGTTTGTTCACCGGAGTAAGGTCTCAGGATAATTGTTACAAATTTGGTGACAACTTATCCTGCCTTAGCTCCAAAACAAATGAACTTGAACTGTGGCATCAAAAATTAGGACATGCTAGCTATAGGAAAATAGAAGAATTAGTTAGGTTTGATGCTGTTAAACACTTGCCCAAGCTCGACTTTAAACAATCTAGTGTGTGTGGTCCTTGTCAGAAGGGGAAGCAAACCAAAGCCTCTCATCCAAAAGTGGACCAAAGTTCCACGTTTGAAATTTTAGAATTAATACATACTGATCTTATGGGACCAATTGAGGTTGAAAGCTTAGGTAAAAAGAAATATTCATTTGTTTGTGTAGATGATTTCTCTAGGTATACTTGGGTGCTTTATTTAAAAGAAAAATCTGAAGCACTCGAAGTGTTTAAAGTGTGGTATAAAAAGGTGAAAAACTTGTATGGGAAGAAAGTTATCAAAATTAAGTCTGATCATGGAACTGAATATGAGAACGCATTGTTCTCAAAGTTTTGTGACTCCAAAGGAATCACCCATGATTTTTCAGCCCCTAAAACTCCTCAACAAAATGGAGTTGCAGAAAGAAAAAATCGTACTTTACAAGAGATGGCCCGTGTCATGCTTAGTTCTAAGAACATCTCTAAACGATTTTGGGCTGAAGCACTTAACACTGCATGTCATATAGGAAACAGAGTTTATCTTAGGGTTGGATCAACCATGACTCCTTATGAAATACTCCTCGGTAAAAAACCTACTCTCAAGTACTTTCATGTCTTTGGATGCATATGCTATGTTCTAAATGATAGAGATTATCTATCTAAATTTGATTCCAAGAGTGACAAAGCTGTTTTTCTTGGATATTCCACAAATAGTCGTGCATATAGGGTTTACAACCTTAGAACTAAAACTGTTATGGAATCAATTAATGTTACATTTGATGATACTGCTGACCTAAATATAAAATCTCTTGAAGATGATGTCTCAGATTGTATAGAGACAATGCAGGAAACTCAGAATCAAACTGAACAGATGCAGCAAAATGGACTGCAGAAAACAGATGCAGGTACTGATGCGAGCACATCATCACCTACATCCGGGCAAACAAAATCTGGTTCAGAATCTGAAGATTCTGAATATGAAGAAGGAAAGGTGGATAGGACTAAAGACATACCCAGCAGAGTTCAAAAGAATCACCCAATATCTCAAGTAGTGGGTGATGTAAACGAAAAAATTAGCACAAGGGAAAAGCCTAGGGTCAACTACCGTGAGTTGGCTGGGCTAAGCTGTGTTGAATCTCAAGTAAACAAGGTTAGTTCATGTTGTTTTGTTTCTAATATTGAACCTAAGAATGTTGTAGAAGCCATGAAAGATGATAATTGGATTATTGCCATGCAAGAAGAACTAAATCAATTTGAGAAAAATGAAGTATGGACTTTAGTTCCTAGGCCTATAGGGGGAAATGTAATAGGAACTAAGTGGATCTATAAGAACAAAACTGATGAAAATGGTCAAATTACCAGAAATAAAGCTAGGCTTGTAGCCCAAGGTTACACCCAAGTAGAAGGAATAGATTTTGAAGAAACATTTGCTCCTGTTGCTAGGATAGAGTCAATTAGGCTTTTACTTGCCATTGCTTGCTATTTGGACATAACTCTACATCAAATGGATGTTAAGAGTGCCTTTGAATGGTGTCCTAAATGAAGAAGCCTATGTTGAACAACCTAAGGGCTTCACTGATCCCCACTTTCCTGATCATGTTTATAAGCTTAAAAAGGCCCTATATGGATTAAAACAAGCCCCTAGAGCTTGGTATGGGAGGCTAACTGAACACCTCATACAAATGGGATTTAAGAGAGGTGAGGTAGATAAAACCTTATTTATTTTAAAAGAAAATATAGGAATCTTAGTGGCCCAAATTTATGTTGATGACATTGTATTTGGATCATCTTCCAAAGATATGTTAGACTACTTTGTCACAAGTATGACCACCACCTTTGAAATGAGTATGGTTGGTGAATTAACCTACTTTCTAGGACTTCAAATAAAACAAAATAAGGAAGGAATTTTTATCTCTCAAAGTAAATATGCCAAAAACTTGGTTAAAAAGTTCTCTCTTGACAATGCCTCTCACTTTAAAACCCCTATGGGATCTTCCCAAAAGTTGTGCAAAGATGAAAATGGTGAGGATGTTGACCCCACCTTATATAGAAGCATGATTGGAAGCTTGTTGTACCTTTCAGCAAGTCGTCCGTACATCATGTTTAGTGTTTGCTTGTGTGCTAGATATCAAGCTTGCCCCAAATTATCCCACCTCAAAGCCGTAAAAGAATCATTAGATATATAGGTGGAACTATCAATTTAGGGCTAAGCTATACTCGAGAAACCAATACAAATCTGGTAGGATTCAGTGACTCTGATTGGGCAGGCAACACTGATGATAGGAAAAGCACAACTGGAGGTTGCTTTTATCTTGGAAACAACTTAGTATCTTGGTATAGTAGAAAACAAAACTGTGTATCCCATTCTCTTCTTGAATCGGAATATGTGGGCATTTGGGAGTTGCTGTTCTCAACTCCTTTGGATGAATCAGATGATTAAAGATTATGGTCTTAAAAGTAATATCCTAACTGTTTTTTGTGATAATCTAAGTGCCATAGAAATATCAAAAAATCCTGTTCAACACTCACGTACTAAACATATTGACATTAGACATCATTTTATTCGTGATCTTGTTGAGCAAAAAATTATTAGCATGGAATCAATTAGCCTTTGAAAAGCAGGTTGGCTGACATTTTCACCAAAGCCCTTGATTTTCAGAGATTTTCCACTCTAAGGAAATCTCTGAGTTTATGTGCAATATAATGATGTGATCCCCCGTGTGATCACATCATAACTAACACCTGTATTTTACAATTCTAAAAAAAAAAAAAATATAAAATAAAAAAATAAAATTTTTTTTGCATGATTTATCTCAGTGTGGTCACTTGTATTACATCTTTGTTGTGTTTCCTCTCTGAATTGTGAATCCTTCTTATATAGTAGTTAACAACTGTTGACTCTAAAATTATCTTACTAGATGTCTCTTGGTGGGTGCAAAAATAAAAAATAAAAAATAAAAAATGTTTGGGAAACAGCTACTCCATCCATGGTATGAAGTCATTTCAATGTGATCAAAATGACTTCAAGAGAAAGTTTGAGTCAAATTGATAAGATCATTCGAAAGAGGGCTATCCATAAGTTTAAGAAGAGTGAAAGCTACCCATAATATATTTTTCCACGAAAAAAAAAAAAAAATTGTATGTGGAAGCATTCTAGAGGCCAAGCAAGACAAGATTCTGATTCATTGACTTTCTTAGAGGAAATGCGTACCTTGATGTAAGCACATACCATGCCACACATATACTGAGATTATCCTTCACATGTGTGTAAATTATGCATCATTATTTTTAGAGTTTTTCCTGTCAACCTGGTCCTTGGTGAAAATCTCAATCAAATGCTTTTCTACTTCGAATTTATTTTAGTTAAATTAATTTATGCTCAACGAAATTACCTAATTTTTTTTTAAAAATGTCCATATGTTTAGGGGGAGTATAAGTATGTGATTTTTTATACATCTATGGTATGTACATTATCTAAAAATAAAATTTTATCTTTATCATCTAAATTCCCAAAGTTGCTAAAGAACTCTTTTACTCCAAGTAGTCCAACCGGCCAAAGGGAATTAGGAATAGCTTAGTTCAAATCCAATTAAAACTCTACAGTGACCTAAGCTTAGTAGGAGTTAATGATGTGCTATCACATCAAATAAATACCAACTCTCCCTTCTCATTAAACCCTCACCGGCCTTAAGAAATCAAAATTCAAAACCCTTAGAAATTCCAAAGCCTCGTTCTGTTTACTCCTCTGTCCATGGCGTCTCCGACTAATCCCTCCTCTCCAACTGCCAATCGCTCGCCCCCTCCATCTCCGGTGGCCCCAACCGAAAGCTATTTGTGGATACGTTCGCCGACACCGAAGCTCCCCCTGTATCTATGTCGCTCCAGGTGCTCAAGACAATGCCATTGATGCGATAATCCTGGGGATTTGAAGTCGATGGGTGCAATGGCGGGGTCGCCTAGAGCCCTAGCCCGGTCTTTGCGGCAAAGGGGTTTTTCTCCCAACATGGGGGACTACACTCCTAAGGTACGCCCTAATATGGCCGAACCTGATTTCATTGAAGACGATGATGAGGACTTTGATCCCTCTGCTGATCTCAAAAGAAAGAGAGGAAAAGCAAAGGCTAGTGGTTCTGGAAGCTCCTCGGGTAAACCCTTGCCTCAGAAGAGAAAGTATGAGAGTGGTTTGGCGGTTTATTCAAGTGATTCTCATTTGAAGAGGATTCTGAAGAAGAAGATGTTGAGGCTTACAAAGTTGTGTCTAGAAGGTCTCAATCCGTAGAGCTTGAAGAGTTGAAGGAAGCTGAGGATATAATTGAATCTGCTGTTCAAGACTTTGGAGATGACTTCCCTATTGTAACGCCTGAGGATTTACAAGCTAGAAGGATGGCCTTATCTCAACAGTCCCCTGCTCGTGCTACCTCAAATGTTATTGCATCTCCAACCCCATCTCCTCCTACTAACCCCCCAGTTATTCCTTCTCAGTCTTCACCAGGAAACTGGTATTCTGGAATTAATTCGGAGGGTGATGAGGTTGAAGAATATGATGAGGCCCGAGCACATCCCCTGCAAGCCCTCTTGGATGCGAAGAAAGGCAAAGGAAAAGTGAGGCAAGCTAAGGCTAAAGGCTATTTGGGACTATCTGCGCTTGAAGCATCTCGATATTGGGTCGAGATGATGATGAAGCGAGAGGATGAAACCTTTAAACTTGGGAGAGATGAGCTAGAAAGCGAAAGAAGGATCTTGCCGAAGATGTACTCACATACGCATCATCACCAAGAAGGAGCCTAAGAAAGTCTAGTGCCTCCAAAATTTGAATTGCCTAAGCCTAGGCATTCCCCAAGAGCTAAGCCATCCATGAAGAAAGGTAAGCCCCCAATCTCCTGAAAAATATATGTCTATGTCGGTTAAGGAAAGATTTGGGTTCTTTAGAAAGAAAGGTTTTTTGGTTGAGAGGGTCATTGACAAAACTTTTGAAGATGTTGGCATGAAAAGGTTTCTGGAAGAAAAAGACTCTTACACTTCTGTGTCTTACCCCACTTTCTATTACCCTTCACTTGTTAGTGAATTTTATGCTAATCTTGTCCAATCAATCCAAGATCCTAGGTCTGATAGCTTTGAAAGGGTGAATGTTCGTGGTCAAAGTGTTTCTTTCTTTCCTGCTATGATCAACATTTTCCTCCATACTCCTTCTCCACACATCCTTCCACCCATGGCACCAAAAAATGATATTGCCAACTCTATAACCAATGGACTTGACCCACATGGCATGGCACACAATTCAAATGTACCATGCTCGCACCTCCTTGTGTGGTTTCTTATTCAAAATTTCAACCTTCAACTGGAAACCATCTTCCAACAAAAACATTGTTACAGTTCCTCATGCTGACCTAATCTATAGGATTTTCAATGGTCTTGAGTTCAACTTGGGTGAAGTTATTTTTGGTAGTATTGTTCAGTTTGCAGAGAAAGAGCTTCCCTCGGACCTTCCTTTCCCTTGCTTAATTACTGGTTTGTGCTTGAAACAAGGGGTAGAAATTCTCATATCTGATAGGTCTGTGGATAAGATTGAACCTTTTAACATCCAACCTGTGTTAGAATGTCCCACAAGGAATTTGTAGATCTACCCGTAGCATTCCCGGATGATCCAAGATGGTGATGCTCAAGATGAGGAAAAGATGACCCGATTGATGCTACTGAAGATGTACGTGCATCTCCTTCACCACCTGTAGATCAAGTAAAGGTTCTTTCAGATGAAATCAAGTTTTTGGAGAGATGGATGCTGAATACGAGGGTGCAATTCAAGGAAGTTTCAGCCAGGAGGAACAAATTATTGGCTGCAAAGGAAGCGCTTTCTGATCAAAAAGGGGGAGCTAGTTCAAGCCGTGTGTTTCAAGAAGTAAGTCATGATTTTAGGTGGGAATTGCTTGCAGAAACTCAAGAAGAAATGGATGCCAACCCAAATCAGAAGTGGAGCAGACCCATGAACTGAATGGGTTATGATGTGGTTTATGTCTTAAAAACAATTTTAATTTCTTGTTTTTTTTGGAACAATGGTGATTTGTTTTTGCTTGGTTCACTACAAGAAAAGGGGCTATTTACGGCGCTCATTTACGGCGGTGGACACGCGTCCGCCGTATATATCATATATATACGGCGGTTATGTATACCGCCGTAAATAAGTAATATATACGGCGGTCTAGACCGCCGTAAATAAGTAAATACGTATATTTGACATGAAGGCGTACGAGATCGAAGTTATATACGGCGGTGTATAAGTAGCCGCCGTATATAGTTAACTATTATCGGCGGTTTTGTACGCGTCCGCCGTAAATAGTTAACTATATACGGCGGTTTGTACGCGTCCGCCGTAAATGTCATTAAATACCGGGAAACCAAATTTCCCTATTCAGTTTCGCGGTATCTCTCCCTCTCTTTCTCTCCTCCGAAGCAGCCATAGCAGCTAGGGCACCGACGATCTCCATAGCTAGGGCACGAACGAAGATCTCTTTCTCTCCTCCAAATCAGCAGGTTGGTATTTACTTTTAATTTTTTGGTTTTTATTGTTCTTGGTCTTGGTCTTACTCGGTCTCTCTTTCTCTCCTCTAGTAGCGTATCTCGGTCTCTCTCTCCTCCAGTGATTTCTTCAATCAACAACAATCGGGTATACATTTCTTTCCCTTTTCTAATTTACTTTTAATTTCCGGGTTTTTTTGTTCTTGGTGTTGTGAGTTATTGTTATTGTTGATGTTCTTTGTTGTTGTTGTTGTTATGCATTTGTTGTTGTGCCTAGAACATCTTTAATCTAAAGCTTGACTTTCTCGATTGACTATGGTTGATAAATTTCTTTATTTTGTGGGTAGGGGTTGGAGGTTGTTTAGTCACAGGTCGAGTTTCTATTATGAAGTAGTATTTTTTTAGCTGAATTGCTTATGTTTTATTTTATTTTATTCTCCGCTTTCTAATATGCAACCTGAGTTTGAACTCAATTTTTACGTGTTCTCGGACCTTCCTTTCCCTTGCTTAATTACTGGTTTGTGCTTGAAACAAGGGGTAGAAATTCTCATATCTGATAGGTCTGTGGATAAGATTGAACCTTTTAACATCCAACTTTGTGTTAGAATGTCCCACAAGGACTGTAGATCTACCTGTAGCATTCCCAGATGATCCAGTAATTGATGCTCAAGATGAGGAAAAAGATGACCCAGTTGATGCTACTGAAGATGTACGTGCATCTCCTTCACCACCTGTAGATCAAGTAAAGGTTCTTTCAGATGAAATCAAGTTTTTGGAGAGATGGATGCTGAATACGAGGGTGCAATTCAAGGAAGTTTCAGCCAGGAGGAACAAATTATTGGCTGCAAAGGAAGCGCTTTCTGATCAAAAAGGGGGAGCTAGTTCAAGCCGTGTGTTTCAAGAAGTAAGTCATGATTTTAGGTGGGAATTGCTTGCAGAAACTCAAGAAGAAATGGATGCCAACCCAAATCAGAAGTGGAGCAGACCCATGAACTGAATGGGTTATGATGTGGTTTATGTCTTAAAAACAATTTTAATTTCTTGTTTTTTTGGAACAATGGTGATTTGTTTTTGCTTGGTTTGCTTTAGTTTGTTTTGGACATGTTTTTGAACATGATGGTTTATGGTTCTTATTAGCTAGTATTTAGGGGGAGCATTCGAGCTCTCCATCTCATATCATGTGTTGAATAATCCTTAGCTTATTTAATTGTGTTAATATATATATTGTGCTTGAGATTTGTTTTTGAACAGAAAGCAACAAAACAGGGGGAGATTGAAAGTGTGATAGCATCACACTTAGCCAAGTCAAAAGGTTGACTTAATTATGTTTTGTTACTTTCTTTGTATTTAAAATTATGTAAATATTTTATATTTGATTTTTATTATTACTAACCTATTAACCGAAAATCTGTTATGTGTTTAGTATTGTTTTGGTTATTTTCTAGGACTCTCACATTGGATAAATGAAGGCTCCAAAGATAAGAAGATATGTGATCAAGCTCTTCATCAAGATTTATCCTTACTCGTTAGCTTAGAAGTCCTTGGTTATAAATACAAGTTCCAAGGCTGATAACAAGATACGGAAATATACACTCTGAAAGGCTGAAGAAATATAGACTTGAGAGGAGTGTTTTTATAAGAGAGTTCTTTTGGTTATTTTAGTTATTCTCTTATTGTTTCTTTGTAATCAATTTCAAAAAGATATTTCTTTAATAAGAGAAGTTTATTGTCTACAGCATATTGCTGTAGATAAGTATTTAATTCTGTGTTCATTTCATTTCTGTTTTAATATTCCGCTGCATTTCACTGTTGTGCTAGTGCTGGTGCGATAGCATCAGGACTCACATCAGTCTTCTGTGCACTTCCTAGCCGCTCCATTTCTTTCAACAACATAATTACTCCCTCCGTTTCTAAATACTCCCTCCGTTCCACTCGAAGCGTCACTTTTTACCCAAAAGGGTATCCCGTTTAAAGCGTCGTCACCCTTTCCTAAAAAGGAAATGTTTTAATAATATTCTATTATCCCATCCACTATTCCCTCCACTAATTCTCTCTCCTCTACACTCACAACACTTTTTAAATTCATTATTTCCTCCACTAATTCTCTCTCCTATTTTCAAATTACACTCACAACATTTTTTCTTCCCACCTATTTTCTTAATTTGCGTGTCGGGCTAAAAATGGCGACGCTTCTACCGGGACGGAGGGAGTATTTATTTCATTTGATTTTTTAGTTGTACTTTGACCACAAATATATTAAATGTTTGTTTCATTTGATTTTTTAGTTGAACTTTGACCACAAATATATGACAATCTAATCATGTTCATGAAATTTTAAAAGTTGTTGTTGATAATATTATTAATGGTGAATCAATAGGAATTTTTAGAATTTCATGAATATAATTAAATTGTCATATATTTGTGATCAAAGTTCAACTAAAAAGTTAAATGGGACAGATGGAGTATCAAATTTTGATGAATAATTAGGAAATGTATCAAATTTGATATTTTGTTTAACTCCTTCACTTTGCCAAGTATCTTTTTATATTATTTAATTATTTATTTAACATTTACATTTTATTTTTGTGTACTTATAAAACACAAAATTAAATCATAATTTGTCAATAAAAATACTTTTTATTTATTAAGTATACATATTTTATTTTACTATATTTTATATTCAATTAGTATTCAATTATTATTTAACACTAGTATATATTTAATTATTAAAATATAAAATAAGAAAGAATTTCAATAAATAAAAAATAAAAAAATTGATTCATTAATTTGATACCTACAATTGTAGATAATATCAATACTGATGAACCACAGCCCAAGGACTCTGCACAAACGACACTTGCAGTTGCAGACGAGGCGCCCGTGTAAGTGCTCCAATTTGAGCCGTTAGTACTTTCGTTAGAAAATTAACGAGAGTTTTAACATTTCTAACATTTCTAACAAATCCTAACCTTTCTAACAAAGCAAGGGTAAAGTGGGCATTGCCATTTAAAGATAAACAAGGAAAGGAATCCTAAAAAGCAAAAGAAATGGAAAAAACCCGAATTGGTAAGTTGAAAAACAGTTCCAGTTTGAATTTTAAAAAGATTATTCCTCCTGTCCAAAAGCCAGCACTGTAGCAGATGAACAGTGCACGCCAACAGGACCCTCCGCACGGATGTGATTGCATCTCCCAGTGGCCTATAAATTGAACCCTCCTCTCTCAGTCTAAACAACACAATTTGATCACAGCAACGAAACTCTGGCGAAATATAGAGAGAAAACAGTGGGAATCCTTAGATTGCCACCATTTTCTCTCCAATCTTTCCCAAATCTCACTCACTCACAAACACTTCAAATCACTCTCATACATACTCTCATACATACACTAATCCAAGCTCAAATCACCCTATAGGAGGAGGAATATTAGAGAGAAAACATAGAGGACTTCATTGTTATCTACTTGTTTTCTCTTTAACCAACTCAAATCATCAACCCTAAACACCCTCAAACACTCTCATATTCAAGCCTTAAACACTCTCACATTCAAACATTCAAACACAAAACACAAGGAAGATAGGTATAACCTCCCTCTCCTTACCCTAAAATTCATCCATGCATGCATTTTCAAGCTACAAAATGTAGTTTATTCATCTTCTTGCTTTAGATCCAAGAAGATCACCATGGAAGTTCATCTCCATGGATGATCTTCTACAAGGATCTACATTATTTTCAAAGTGTTCTTACTTTCTTTCAAAGAAAACACATTTTCAAAACCCTAAAAATCATTTTCATACATCAAATCTCATTTTCAAAGGATAAAATTCCCCTTCCCAAGCAAATGAAGTGCTTAGTCCTAATGTACCCCAAGGATGGTTTGATATAGTTGATTCACCACTAAAATGTCAAGTTATCACTAATCAAAACCTAGGGAAATGGGGACAAGCATGGATGCAAAACCCCCCTTTAAAATCATATTTTCTTTCATGGGAAGTTGCTGTCCAGTAGCAATTTTCTCAGACCTCAGTCCATGGTCTAATTTTTTGGACATAGATAAACTTGGAATTTGGTGTTGACTACAAAATACCTTTTGTATCCAACATCCAGATCTTTCCATACATATTTTTACTTTATTTTTTGTGTGAGTAAAACTCCTTTTTTCAAATTTTCTTTTAAAGGTCAGTTCATCAGTCTCTGGAAATCCAGATTTCAGATCTGAGATTTCCAGAAGGTTTTGACCCCTCAAATCATCTCCAAAATGAAAAGTTCTTTTACAGAAACCTTTTTTAAGGTGTTTTGAACATTTTTCATTCCCGGACTTTTCCCATATTCTGGAGTTTTCAAGCCCTAAAGTCCATTTCAAAGTCGAGGGTCAACTGCTTTTTTCATTTTGGCAGAAATGGTTTTCAACTTCCAAAAATCTTTTGAGTTACAAATCTCAACCCAAAAATCACCCAAAAAATCATGGGATCAGTTTAAAGCCTTAAAAAGAGTTCCCAATTTTTACTTACCTCAGTTTCAACTTATTTTGGCCAAAACATACACACACACACACATACACAACAAAGGATTTTGAATGTTTGGAAGACTCGTTTTTACGAGGCGTTCCGGGTGCACACTAACGTCCTTCCCGGCGCGTAACGTGACCTCCGAACCCAAATCTCTGATCTCGGGCTTTTTTCAAAGTTTTGGCCCTTAAAACAAAAATGGCGTGGCGACTCCGTTTTGATTTTCACAAAAAAAATCGGGTACATCACAGTGGCGACTCCGCTGGGGAGATAAGCTTTTTCTAAAAAAAATGATATTTGGTATATTGGTGGAAACCATTAAACTTCCCGTTATCGCCTCCTAACACGAGTCGGGGATAAATTGTGGTCTAACAATCCCACGTACCGGTATCATTATTTTCAAAAAAAAAAGAAAAGCTTTTGAGGGTCAAGCTTCCGTCTCAACATTTGAAAATCCTTTGCTTTGTGTGTGTTGATTTTTGCACAGTTTTCGTGTTTGTTTTTGGCCGCCTCGGAAAAGTCAAAATTTTATTTGTCGGAATAATGTCCCTAAGCTGCCGGAATTTTTGTGCTTATGTGCTTATGTGTTCATAAAATTTTCAAAAAAAAAAATTTCAAAAAAAAAATTCAAAAAAAAAATCATGCATCATGCCTTTTTAAGACACATAAAAAATTTCTATTTTTCTCAAGAAAAAGAAGATAGACTGCTTGCACACTACGCGCACGTGACCTTACACTTTGCACACTACGTCCCTAACCAGAAATCCTTGTCGCGGTCCGTTTGGTCTTATTACGCCTCTCGGATGAGCACGGGACTACCCAGGCATCCCGTGGAGCCTCGTGTCGACCATGCACTTGTCCGTGACACACTTTGTCAGAGACCCGGTTGGTTTTAGTACGAGTGCGTGTCATTCCACTGTACGTGTATAGACCTTTCCTTTCAAGCCTTTGTCGGCATACCGACTCAATATCTTTCGGGTCCCTAATCGGTCGAAGTCATGCCGGTTTCCCGCCGCGAGACTTTGACGAGATATTGGCCAGGCGCCTTGACTTCGGCTCGGCGGCACAAATTATACACGACTCCCGGCATGACCTTTGAGTCATCAAGGATTAACGGTTATTCCATGCACGATTACGGCTTAGCGACGACAAGTCAAGATCAAGCGTGGACATTTATCGGTCCAAATCATGCCGACTTTTTGTCGAGCCCTCGGACACGATCTTGACTTTGACGTCAGCCTTGTCCGTAATTTACATCGAATACTCGTCAAGACTCGATTACCCGCCGAGACTTCTAGGATCGTTTTCTTTTCGGTCGGTGGGACCCGCTTGCCCTATAGGACCCTCGCCGGGGCATCCACCTGGGAGGTCGAAATACGGGTGGAATACGAGGGCTTATAGACGTAGTGACGGGGCCCGGCGATCCGGGAATCGAGTAGTTCGCGAAAAGAAGAGCAATCTTTTCCAACCGATTAGGTTAATAAAACATGTTTTAAGTAAACAAGAACAAATAAGCTGCATGTTGCATGAGCCCTAAGCCCAAACACCAACCTTTGTTTCGCTTTCCCAGTCCGAACCACACCCTTTTGTGCCTTCTATAGTAAGCAAAGTTTGGATCGAGACCCCGGGTCATCGTTTGTTCATCTCAGTCATTCCGAAGTCAGATACTTCATCGGTTTCCTCTTTCGCTTCAGCTCAAAGTTTCGTAATGACCAACTCGAGAGGAGAACGGTGGGGACGTACAACTCCACACCCCGAAAATCCGCAAAATGCCGAACGGTGGAATCGGATGTTGGAACGAGATAAGACAAAATCAAGAGGCTCGGATCGAGTCGGTTATTGGAAAGTATCGAGAACCCGGGGGCTAGCAATTGTTCACCACCACTAATGGAACCTTTACGGTTGATGCGAAGATTGGAGCTAATTACCCTCCCGGGCATGCCAACTACCATCAAATGCCACTGTCCCTTTCGTGTGGAACTACTAATGGGCCAAGCATCCCCAAGCCTATCACTCGGCTTTGCCTCTCGGCCTCATCGTATCGATCTAGGTCAACTTGCCCCGGTGCCTCTCGGGTCTCACCACCGGGATTGAGTCGGTTGGCTTTCGCCCGCGGCTTGGAAGGGGTCGGTTACTACTTCACAACATCGATCTGGTTCGGGTCATCGGCTTGGAAGGGGTCGGTTTACTACTTCACAACATCGGTGCTGGTTCGGGTCATCGGCTTGGAAGGGGTCGGTTACTACTTCACCGCATCGGTCGCTCGGGTCACCATCTCGGAATGGGACAGTTCGTTTCTCGAGCTCCATGGTTCGAGAGGGGGCCGGCTTGCTTCCTCCAATTCTCAAAGCACACTTTGGCCCCTATGATACTGCAAGATCACGTGGGCCACCAGGCTTTTATCACCACTTCATCGGGCTCTGCCCGCCCCTCCAGGTTGGGAAGTCCGACAAGGTCAAATGCTCCTCATCAAATTCTCCACCCGGCCGTTACGCAAGCTGCTCCTGCTCATCAAGTACAGTATACACATTTCCCTTGCGGTCATGTTCCTCGGTGCGGTCAAGACACATTCAATCCTGCATTACGGCGCCTCAAACCTCATGTCTTCGGCGGCCTTACGGATCCGCACTCAGCTGCTCCCTGTTATCCACCCATTACGAGCCATATATCTTCATCTTCGGCAAGCTGCCGGGCCTTATGAAGAAGATTACGGTCACGCTTTTAATGCTCGGTGTCATTCCTCCCACCGTAGTACTTCCTACGTGGTTTCGTTTGCTAATGCCAATCTTGTGGCGGGGTCATGCAATCCTAATGTTCCTATTGACTCGTCGATGGATTATTGGTAGAACCAATTAAGAAGGTACAAGAAAAGCCTAGCAACGAGAGTATCGACGATCGCTCGACTCGGGCCATCTCACCATATCAATCTTGTGTATCGACACGAATGAAGTTTTACTGGTCGAATCTCGACGATTACATTGATGATTACATCAAAAGGGTTCGTGCACGGGAAAAGACTACGAGTCTGAACACGTCTCGCCGCTATAAACCTTACCCTTCCAACACGGCTCCGACATCCGGTAAAGGAAAGAAGGCATTGTGTACAATTGACGGCCCCCAAAGCAACCAAGAAATGGTGGTCCTTTAAGGCAACGAGAACGTTTTGATGATCTTGGGATGCCCATGGGCTTAATTTTCAAGGGCTTAGTAAGGGTAGGCCTTTTGGAGCCTCTCAAGGACTACCATCCAAGGAGCTCAAATGCACCTCTCGACATGAGTAAAGCACTGCGCCTTCCATGATCATTATGGCCACACGACCGACAAGCTGCATAGTCTTGAAGAGAGCGGTTCAAAGGTTAATCGAAACGGGCAAGCTTGAGCGCCCCAATGGACCAAAACCGGCAAACCACTGTTCGGAATGGTGACCAAGTCAATGACCAAATCTCGAATCCAGGGATTTGGGTGTTCCCTTAAGCAAAGTTTTAAATAGCTTGCTAGAGCGGGGTCTCCTCGAACCCATGAGAAACTATCGGCCCAAGGATCCCAAAATCCCTTTTGACACCACTAAGCATTGTGCTTTCCACCGATATCACGGTCATATGACCGACAAGCTGTACGGACTTTGAGAAAGGCGATTCGGGGATTGATTAAGAAGGGCGGACTCGAGCGCCTCGGTGATCTCAACCCCGCCAATGATCATCTCCCAAACAACGCGAATGTAAACATGATTGAGTTTTATGATTCAAACTACGTGAATTCAACGAGACTCGACAATGCCGGATGATTTAGTCGCAACAAATGTTGAGAATGGATGGTTTGGCTGCAACAAGCATGTGGCCATGGCAAAGCCGGATTTGGTAAAATGCTTTGAACTCTCGCCCTCCAGATAAGTTCACGGCGACGCCAAGGTTAAATGGGATGATAATGATCGATGGCGAGATTTGGCGAAAGCGATAAGGGTACAAGAAATCCGATGATTAGGAAGGAAGAGTTAGTCCTGGCTTTGGAAAGCGCCCATAAGATTCATGAAGAACGGCTAACCACTGCTCATCAATGCTCTCCGCCGCCATGGAGTTCGGGTAACGGTTGAAGCGAATGGTTCCCTGGTCATGGTCGAAGATGAGACTTCGAAGCTTGATGATTTCGGTCCCTTCATCCTATAACCAATACTCTCCATCCCACGGCCCAATACCTCCCTCCATCCATATATGATCCCTTGCCAAGGACAATTCCTCTTGACCCTTTCCGGCCACCTCGGGCCATTAGGGCTCCATCGCCCTCGGCTCCTCGAACGAGTTGGGTTCCATCACACTGTTCCTCAATTTCGGCCAATACACCGCGGTTTATGCTCCGACTTCACATAATCGGTTTGAGCTATGTGGCTATGTTCAAGCCTCTACACCTACTGAATGCAATCATGAGTTGCTAAAAGAAAATCCGGATGCCACAAGTTTTCCGTTGCCGTCTACCGGACTTAGTGAATTCACCGTCGGTTTCACCGGCTGCGGTGTGTTTCCCTCTGGCGATAAGAGTCTTGTTGCGAGTTCCGATTAACTCGAATGTTCCCGTTGATCCCCATGTGGCAATATTGATAGAGCAAGTGAAACAAATGCGGAGAAGCTTGATCTTATGATAAGTACTAGCACTCCTTTGACCCAAGATGTCGAACCGGGCAAAGAAATGATTACGTCGCGCAAAATTCAAGTGCCCGAAGTGAGAGAATCCGATAGGACAACGCCCCGAGCACACTTGTCTAATGCCGGTTCCAAGCTTGAGAAAGGCCCGAAGCACAATCGGCTAGTATCACCCCTTTCACTCAAAACAACCGGCGCATCGCTGAATCCTCCCAAACAGAGCCCAATACCCCTCAAGGTCCTCTCGGGTTCACTTCCTTCCATCAATATGCTCGATCGACAAAGTTCGTCCCCGTGACTTTTCCGACCCGTTTCTTTGGACAACTTGTGCTTGCCCAGTGCTCCATGGCCTCAAATTCCTCCACTTCCACCGATATCATGGGCACGTAAGCGATCACCGCCTCGGTCTACGGTAATGGAATCGAAGTTAACGAGAAAGATGGAAAGCTCAGCGTCTTGGCAGTCCAACAACAAAGAGTAGCTAGACTAGGGGCTACCCATCCTTTAATATTAAAAGCAGTCTTTTAGTCAACCTTCGTAGGTTCTAGTACTTTCTTCGTTCAATCAAGTCCTCCTTGGACACTGTAGTTAATCTCAAATTTTCTATAAAAGAGTCTTTTTCTTTTCTCGCTAGACTTGAGACATTATTTGCACACCTACGTTACATTTAATGAAATGGTTTTACTTTAAATGATCACTCGCATTGCTCAACAAATAATCTCTGGAAATGATTAAGATTTTAATTAATTGGTGCGAGAAAGTCAACTAATGCCCTCCCTATACACTTTCCTCACCTCACAAATGCCTCCATCAAGCCATACACTTTCCAAAACATATCCCCATCATCACCTTGATCAAGTCAACGAAGGCGGCAACATCAAGGGACAACAAAAGGTCACTCAGCATCGGGAGATCGACCCCATATCGAAAAAAACAGGGGCTTGCCTCCGCCCCCCATGCATCAAGAAAGTTCAAGTAGAAGCTTGCCTTCGTCCTCAAGCTTCAAAAAAAAAAAAAAAAAAAAAAAAAAAACAAAAGCTTCAAAAAAAAAACAAAAGCTTCAAAAAAAAAAACAACAAAAGCTTCAAAAAAAAAAACAAAAGCTTCAAAAAAAAAAACAAAAGCTTCAAAAAAAAACAACAAAAGCTTCAAAAAAAAATGAGCCAAGGACCTAGCACCGCCGATCAGAAGGTTTGACATATGGGCAAAATTAAAGCCCGAAAACGGAAGTTGTCGACAACAAGGGAGCAGTTAAAGCAACGGCAAAAACATATCATAAGCCCTTAAGCTGCATCCAAAATCTTTCTCCCCCGATGAAGGACGACGATCAAGAAGCAACGGAATCGCTCAAAATGACTTGTCAAGGAATCACCTCAAGGCCCGCACCTTATCATCCAAACTTCCTATCCGAGCCTTTTCACCAAAAGTATCACAAATATTCATACCCCCTTTCCAAAAGCCAAACACAATTCAAGCCCGAACTACGACGACCTGAGCTCCTTATATTAAGGGGAACGTAGGCAACCAGAAATGGTCCGGTCATAAACACCTCCAAATCCCAGAAAATTCGGTCTCATCGATGGCCTCTCCTATACACAATCCCTCTTCACCATTCGCCAACTTCGACTCTTGGAATCAGTTGACTTTCTCCTCTCAATTAATCTAAATGTTTGTTCATATCGAGATTAGGGGTTGAATAACCCGAATATTAATAAAGGGTTTTAAGCAATCTTGTGATCATTTTGAATAAAACATGTTTTCAGATATCTCGACAAGTCTTCTTTTTCTACATTATAGGAAAAATAGAGCTAGACACTAATTTTCTGTCAGCAGGGGCTTCCATACACTTTTACAAACCTTTCTACACTTATGCTCTCTCAAAAGAGTCAAACCCAAAGCGAGTTCTTTTGTGCCTTCATCAAATAAGGCCAACAAATAATACAAATCGGGGATTCGCCCCCACTCTTCGAAAATATGCCCCTGCAGGTATACATTTCTAAATTGTCTTTCTTTTACATTTTCTTCCGGTTGACTAATTGACTAAAGAAAATAATAAAGTAAATATAGAAGGATGGGTTGCCTCTTTTGCTACATGACAATTCAATTTGCATTAGAGCTGCACTGTACTCTTTGAGGGAGGACTTTCGTCAAGCCATTTGTTTAGAGTGGGGCTTCTTTGGTCACGCTGGTTCTTCACTTTGCTACAAGATGGGATGGGTCTTTGTTTAGACTCATCTCAGTATCAGTCTGCAATGCCTACCAGGTTTGTGTCAGATTCACAATCATGAGACAAAGGCTCTACCAAGTCACTTCTTCAAAATCAAGACTTCGCAAACACATCTCTTCGGACGAGGCCTTGCCAAGCAAAGTGAGATTTGATCGCCATGTTGGTCATGGGTTTGTCAAGCGCAGTTCTTTGATGTCCAAGGATGAGGACGGAATTTTAACCAGGACCTGAGATTCATCATATTTCCATGGCTAATATTGGAAACCGAGTCCACAAGACTCCTTGTGCCAATCAGAATGAGGTTTCGATGTTCATCCCTGGAAGGTGTCAGGAATTTTGGGACTTTCACGGTAGAAGAGGAAGAGGATCCTTATCCCTATCTTGGCCAGACAGACTACCGCCGAATGCCACCACCTTCCTCACATGGAACCTCCACCGGGCCATACTCTTCTCAACCTGTGAATCAGTCATCTTTTCAGCCTCGGTCTGGTATACATTCACAGCTCGATGCAGGACGATCGTTTGGGAAACAAATTGAATTCAGCCCGATTTGGGCCAGTATGGTGTGCCTCAAAGTGGGGGTCAGCTCGGTATATCGCAGCAGTTTGGTATGCCTCAGCAGCTCGGTACAGATCAGTCAGGGGCTTCTCAGTTACATCAGCTTGGTATGACTTCTCAGTTGGGTTTGGGACGGCGGTCAACTATGAATCAGTTTGAACTTCTCAGCCCCAGCAGTTTGGAATGCCTCGACAGCAACCCAGTTCAAGACAGCCAGTCCCCGGCACCGCACAAGTCTCACGAGATCCCTTCATGACCGCCTCCACGGGACAGCAAACCCCCAATCCCACTCTCGGTCACCCAGACTACTCCAGGATGCCACCACCAGCCTCCTATGGTACTATCTCCTCGATCTTTGGGTCGGCCCGGCTCCCAATACGGACTCTTGGACCCGTGCGGTACGACGTGACCAATCAGTTCGCAGTTCCTCAGTGGGGACAAAGCCAGTACGGAATGTCTTCTCATGGATGGGGATACCTCGGAATGCCACAGCAAATGGGAGTCCCACCTCAATTCGGAACCGATCAGTCCGGACCTTCACAGCAACAGTTTGGAATGCCATCACAGTTTGGTTCGGGGCAACAGTCAGGAGCCCCTCCTCAGAATGATGCTAGCTCAGTTTGCCCCTCTGCGGCTCCCACAAAGCCGTGGGCCACCAAGCCCCTAATCCCTGTCTCATCGGAATCACCGGACCACAGTATCCTCCCGGTTATACACCATCACCCCAGCTAAGCGTGCATGCAGTTCAACAAACAAGGGTCACAACCCGTATTTAAGTTTCATGGAAACCTGAGCTACCCGGCTGCATCAGGCTTGCCTCCACCCTCCTTGCCAATTGAAAATCAACAGCAAGCCGCAAGGCTCTACCCCTTCGCCCAGGCTCCTACTCACACTCCCCCGGGTAATTTGGGCCAAGGACAGGTTTTCACTTACGCCAATCTGCCGCCAGTTTGAATGCCATAGTTCCACCACAAGACCCTCATCTGGCCTGGTTCATGGAACAACACAAATTCGTGATGCCTAATCTGGACCTCTCTGACGGGACTGCATGCCCGAAGACTCATCTGGACACATATGCCTTGGCAATGAAAGCCAAAGGGTGCACCAATCAGCAGTTGGCTGACTATTTCAGCCTCTCCTTGAAATCCAGTGCTTTAAAATGGTTCTTCCGCTTAAAACCCGAGGCCAGGGCTACATGGGACCAGATCACCAGTGCCTTCACAAAGAAGCATAAAGCTAATTTGGAGTGGGAAACAAATAGAGTTGACACACGAGACAACGGTCACGGCGTTTCGAGGAAAATATCGGTGACTTTTACAAGCATTGAAACCTCAAGTTGAGTAAAATGACCAACCCTCCTTCTAATGAGGAACAATTGGACATCTTTCAATCATGCCTGGAAGCCTCATTTGAGAAAGCCCCTCAGTAACTTCCCCTATCCAGATCTGCATGCGACGGTCAGTTCTGGGGCTAAGGTTTGACCAACAGCAAGCCACTGCTCCTACTTATCGGTACCAAGCTTCTGCCCCTAACTCAGCTCCTGTCCTACCCCAAAAGGCAAGGAAGCAATTAATTATGCGGGCCAGGATCGCAACAATGCCACTCCTCTCATGCCAAGGAAAGGTGATGTGCCCAAGCCGCGGAGCCTTAAGTTCGAAGATGCCTCTGAGCAAAGTCTTTCAAGGACTTGTGAAGGAAGGTCTGACCAGACCTTTGGACAACCATCAGCCCATGGATCCCGATAGACACAACTAAACTTTGTGCTTCCCACTAGTATCATGGGCACGAAGAAGGGCGGTGTGAGCGATCGAAAAGGATACCCCAAGGCCCGGCACTGATCAACAATCCATTCCCTAAGAAAAACCATAGGGTGAATATGATTGAAGCCATGAACAAGCCAAGTGCCACTATGGCTAACGGTTCAATATGGAAAACACCCTTCGAAGGGAGGATTCTAGTTGCATAGTTGTTATCAAAGATGGATTTCTCACTCCATGACGTAATGCTGCAATGAGTCTGGGGTCACATCAACTTCACCTCGAGGTCTCTCACGTTGATCGATCGGCTTGATACTTCATCAGTATGTCAGTTTTACAGTCAAACCTTTGACTGGACCCCTGTAGTGACGCTTTGTCGAACCTAGGGCTTCATCAAAAAGCTTCTGTGGCCTTTGCCATGTCTCTTCCACGGAATGGGGCTTTATCAAGTCACACCTATCTTCGTAAGAAAGGCCTAGTCACCTCAACAACTATCTTGGAGTTTCGGCTTTAGAACTTGATATATGGCAACTCCTGCATCATTTAAAGTTGAGAATTGGGAATCTCCTCATATCGGCATTTTGTCAAATCACAACTAACCCAAGCGAAAGAGGGTTCATTCATGTCAACATTCTAGAGCACATCGGCGTCGGCTTCAAATGTCCGAGACTCGAAAAGAAATTTCAATCGAGACCGGGGTTCAAATCCAACTTCATCCCAAGATCAAAATTGACCTCATCAAGAACATGCAATTCAGTCCGCAACCAAAGGATATCACCCCACCTGCTTAAGACTTGTCCCAAACAATCCACAACACATACATCCCCTCTCATCACCATGCATCCCTACAAATATCTCCCAGGGCTCATGTAGCATGCATAAAACTTGAATCAATAGGAACAATCCTAAGTGATTGAAGATCTTAAATTCCCCGCCAAAAGCTTAGGCTAAGTGCATCTTCGAAAGCAAGTAAATGCATCATCTCGCAAACTTATGCAGTGATACTCTCACAATCATTTTTGGCTCTATGCATGCATCTGTCACCATAAAATATCATATATGCATCTTCCTCTTCACTAACGAATGCAGGAATTCAAACGTGAAATCAAATCCCCCTTTTCGGCAAGGATGATCTTCACCAAAGACGACCTCCAATGTCCACAAATGGATGAAGACGCCCTCCAGCATCTACAGTTTGGCAAAGACAAGCTCCGGCGTCTGCAACTTGCTAAAGACGACCTCCAATGTCCACAAATGGATGAAAACAGCCCCAATGAAGACCACCTCCAGTGTCTACCGTTCGGTCAGAGACGCCAAGTTCTCAAATACAATTCGGTCAGAGACGCCAAGTTCTCGAAATACAAATCGGTCAGAGACGCCAAGTTCTCAAATGCAAATCGGTCAGAGACGCCAAGTTCTCAAAATACAAATCGGTCAGAGACGCCAAGTTCTCAAGTGCAAATCGGTCAGGGATGCCAAATTCTCAAATACAAGTCAGTCAGAGACGCCAAATACAAATAGGTCAGGGACGCCAAGTTCTCAAAATGCAAATCGGTTGGAGACGCCAAGTTCTCCAATACAAATCAGTCAGGGACGCCAAACTCTCCCATGCCAATCGGTCGGAGACGCCAAGTTCTCCAATACAAATCGGTCAGGGACGCCAAACTCTCCAATACAAGTCGGTCAGGGACGCCAAGTTCTCAATTACAAATCGGTCAGGGATGCCAAGTTCTCAAATACAGTCTGGACAGAGACGCCAAGTTCTCAATCAGATACATCGAGACTCTCAACACTATCAACTACTACACAGCCCTCGCGATTTGCTCTCCTGCAGGTAAGCACAGCAAAGGTACGTTAGTCCCTCAACATATCTCAAATGTTGCATGATTACCCTTAGCTTTAAGCTATCTCTATCTCCGCAAATAGCGACGAAAGCTTTAGTTCCTTAAGGTGACAGCCTCCAAATTATCAAAAGGCCCAGGATCCTAGACCTATTCCTAACTGTCCAGTGGATTTCGAACTACGACCGGCTTGATTCCCTCTTAAGGATACGTAGGTAGCCTATCATTAGGTCCAGCCACTCGACCCGCACGGTCATCCTTTCCTTCGGCAGCAGACGTAAAACCGATCCCTTCCAATAAAGTCCACTAGAGGACCATCTATCCTAATCCATCAAAGGAAATCATTTCAAATCAAGGTTCGAGGCACCTAAAATGCCATCATCAAGGTTCGAGGCACCTAAAACGCCATCATCAAGGTTCGAGGCACCTGAGACGCCCTCATCAAGGTTCGAGGCACCTAAAACGCCATCATCAAGGTTCGAGGCACCTAAGACGCCATCATCAAGGTTCGAGGCACCTAAGACGCCATCATCAA
The DNA here is from genome assembly GCA_022495995.1 of Adenophora triphylla var. japonica. Classification (NCBI taxonomy): domain Eukaryota; kingdom Viridiplantae; phylum Streptophyta; class Magnoliopsida; order Asterales; family Campanulaceae; genus Adenophora; species Adenophora triphylla. The sequence continues at coordinate 117,629 of JAFEMH010004275.1, forward strand.
GGTTTGAGGCACCTAAAACGCTATCACACACAACACGAGGAAAGCGATAAATCGCAATCAAACCATAGGGCGACTTCCCAAAAATAGTCAAGCCATAGGGCGACTTCCCCAAAATAGTCAAACCATAGGGCGACTTCCCCAAAATAGTCAAATCATAGGGTGACTTCCCAAAAATAGTCAGATCTCAGGGCGACTTCCCAAAAATAGTCAAACCATAGGGCGACTTCCCCAAAATAGTCAAACCATAGGGCGACCTCCCCAAAATAGTCAAACCATAGGGCGACTTCCCAAAAATAGTCAAACCATAGGGCGACTTCCCCAAAATAGTCAAACCATAGGGCGACCTCCCCAAAATAGTCAAACCATAGGGCGACTTCCCAAAATAATCAAGCCATGTAGGGCGACTTCCCCAAAATAGTCAAACCATAGGGCGACTTCCACAAAATAGTCAAACCATAGGACGACTTCCCCAAAATAGTCAAACCATAGGGCGACCTCCCCAAAATAGTCAAACCATAGGGCGACTTCCCAAAAATAGTCAAGCCATAGGGCGACTTCCCCAAAATAGTCAAACCATAGGGCGACTTCCCCAAAATAGTCAAACCATAGGGCGACCTCCCCAAAATAGTCAAACCATAGGGCGACTTCCCAAAAATAGTCAAGCCATAGGGCGACTTCCCCAAAATAGTCAAGCCATAGGGCGACGTCCCCAAAATAGTCAAAACCTTAGGGCGACTTCCCCAAAATAGTCAAAACCATAGGGCGACTTCCCCAAAATAGTCAAAACCATAGGGCGATGTCCCCAAAAATAGTCAAAACCTTAGGGCGACTTCCCCAAAATAGTCAAAACCATAGGGCGACTTCCCCAAGATAGTCAAAACCATAGGGCGACGTCCCCAAAATAGTCAAAACCTTAGGGCGACTTCCCCAAAATAGTCAAAACCATAGGGCGACTTCCCCAAAATAGTCAAAACCATAGGGCGACGTCCCCAAAATAGTCAAAACCTTAGGGCGACTTCCCAAAAATAGTCAAACCTTAGGGCGACTTCCCAAAAATAGTCAAACCTTAGGGTGACTTCCCAAAAATAGTCAAATATTAGGGCGACTTCCCAAAAATAGTCAAATCTTAGGTTGACACCCTAAAGCTTGATACTCTAGGGTCAAAGACCCGAACTACGGCCGGCTTGATTCCTCTTAAGGATACGTAGGTAGCCTATTAAATAGGTTCAGCCACTCGATCACCTGATCATCCCGCCAAATATGGAGCCTTACTCTTATCGACGACCCCGCTTCCTTCGAAAGCACCGTCGCCGAGGGGCTACTGTAAGTGCTCCAATTTGAGCCGTTAGTACTTTCGTTAGAAAATTAACGAGAGTTTTAACATTTCTAACAAACCCTAACCTTTCTAACAAAGCAAGGGTAAAGTGGGCATTGCCATTTAAAGATAAACAAGGAAAGGAATCCTAAAAAGCAAAAGAAATGGAAAAAACCCGAATTGGTAAGTTGAAAAACAGTTCCAGTTTGAATTTTAAAAAGATTATTCCTCCTGTCAAGCAGCGGCATTGTAGCAGATGAACAGTGCACGCCAACAGGACCCTCCGCGCGGATGTGATTGCATCTCCCAGTGGCCTATAAATTGAACCCTCCTCTCTCAGTCTAAACAACACAATTTGATCACAGCAACGAAACTCTGGCGAAATATAGAGAGAAAACAGTGGGAATTCTTAGATTGCCACCATTTTCTCTCCAATCTTTCCCAAATCTCACTCACTCACAAACACTTCAAATCACTCTCATACATACTCTCATACATACACCAATCCAAGCTCAAATCACCCTATAGGAGGAGGATTAGAGAGAAAACATAGAGGACTTCATTGTTATCTACTTGTTTTCTCTTTAACCAACTCAAATCATCAACCCTAAACACCCTCAAACACTCTCATATTCAAGCCTTAAACACTCTCACATTCAAGCATTCAAACACAAAACACAAGGAAGATAGGTATAACCTCCCTCTCCTTACCCTAAAATTCATCCATGCATGCATTTTCAAGCTACAAAATGTAGTTTATTCATCTTCTTGCTTTAGATCCAAGAAGATCACCATGGAAGTTCATCTCCATGGATGATCTTCTACAAGGATCTACATTATTTTCAAAGTGTTCTTACTTTCTTTCAAAGAAAACACATTTCCAAAACCCTAAAAATCATTTTCATACATCAAATCTCATTTTCAAAGGATAAAATTCCCCTTCCCAAGCAAATGAAGTGCTTAGTCCTAATGTACCCCAAGGATGGTTTGATATAGTTGATTCACCACTAAAATGTCAAGTGATCACTAATCAAAACCTAGGGAAATGGGGACAAGCATGGATGCAAAACCCCCCTTTAAAATCATATTTTCTTTCATGGGAAGTTGCTGTCCAGTAGCAATTTTCTCAGACCTCAGTCCATGGTCTAATTTTTTGGACATAGATAAACTTGGAATTTGGTGTTGACTACAAAATACCTTTTGTATCCAACATCCAGATCTTTCCATACATATTTTTACTTTATTTTTTGTGTGAGTAAAACTCCTTTTTTCAAATTTTCTTTTAAAGGTCAGTTCATCAGTCTCTGGAAATCCAGATTTCAGATCTGAGATTTCCAGAAGGTTTTGACCCCTCAAATCATCTCCAAAATGAAAAGTTCTTTTACAGAAACCTTTTTAAGGTGTTTTGAACATTTTTCATTCCCGGACTTTTCCCAGATTCTGGAGTTTTCAAGCCCTAAAGTCCATTTCAAAGTCGAGGGTCAACTGCTTTTTTCATTTTGGCAGAAATGGTTTTCAACTTCCAAAAATCTTTTGAGTTACAAATCTCAACCCAAAAATCACCCAAAAAATCATGGGATCAGTTTAAAGCCTTAAAAAGAGTTCCCAATTTTTACTTACCTCAGTTTCAACTTATTTTGGCCAAAACACACACACACACACACACACACACACAACAAAGGATTTTGAATGTTTGGAAGACTCGTTTTTACGAGGCGTTCCGGGTGCACACTAACGTCCTTCCCGGCGCGTAACGTGACCTCCGAACCCAAATCTCTGATCTCGGGCTTTTTTCAAAGTTTTGGCCCTTAAAACAAAAATGGCGTGGCGACTCCGTTTTGATTTTCACAAAAAAAATCGGGTACATCACAGCCCGCCTCATTGACATCCAGGCGTCCGCCCCAAATGGAGCTCACCAAGGCCGCACCAACTGTACTCGAGGCGCCCGCATCAAAAGGGCCAAGGCGGCCTCCTCACCAGCTCCAAACCTCGGCCAAGGCTACTGGTCACCAAGCGCACGCCTCGGCCTGGTCGAGGCGCCAGCCTCACCGTGCAGCAGAATCTTCAGCAAAACCCTCACAGACTTGGATTGTTGTTTCATAAATTACAATTGTTTCCTAATATACATTTACTTCTTGTATTTGGTAAATATTGTTACATACATAGATTAGGAAAACTTATCTTTCATGTATAGATAGAATCTCACAATCCTTGTACAATTAGGACTCTCCAATTGTAACTATATATTTACACCATTGTGAATAAACAAAGCCAAGACTTCTCATTCTTTACATGGTATCAGAGCTGTAAGATTCAAGCCCCATAATCCCAAAAACTCCTGTCAAATTCGGTAGCCCTCCCCCACCATGGCAATGGCCGGAGCCTCCTCCACCATTCCAAACGCTGCCCAACCTGACCAACCCCTCTTCTTGGTCAACTTATCTTACTGCCGCACCCTTACCCCTTTAACCTATCTCACATGGGCATCCCAAATTACCTCCATCCTCTTTGGCCTCGACCTCTTGAAATTCGTCGATGGCACCCACCCAAAACCCGATGATAACATCATCACCACCACCCCCGCCACCGTTGAAACGGATGATGAACCGGCCAAACCAACCACCACCACCACCATTCCCAATCCAGCAGCCATTACTTGGTCTCGCCAAGATCGCCTCATCCTAGGAGCCCTCATAGGAACCCTAGACCCCGCTATTGCTCCCCTTGTTCACCAAGCCAAAACCTCCCATGAAGCTTGGACCATCCTCAAAACCACCTATGCCAACCCCTCCCGTGGCCACATACTTCAAATCAAAGACAACCTTGCAAACCTCACCAAAAACCAACTATCCATCTCCGATTATATGAATGCTGTCAAACCTACACCGACAAGCTTGCCATTCTAGGAAAACCCATGGATTTCGAGGACATAATCTACACCATCCTTAAAGGCTTGGACTATGAAACCTTCAAACCCGTCATTGACTCCACCCGAGCCCGAGACAACCCTATCTCCTTTGAAGCCCTACACGAAAAACTTATCCAACATGAACTCACCCTAAAACAATCCACAGCCACCTCTCCTCTCCCCACCACCGCCTTTACCGCCCACACCCGCCCTTCACCTAACCGTAACTCCTACCGCAACACCAATCCCTCTCCATCCCATAACTCGTACTCCTCCCCTCGCCCTTTTAACGGCAAGTGCCAATACTGTCGCAACATTGGACATGTTATCTCCCAATGTCGCCAATTCAAACGCGACCACCCCACCGTCAACTTCCCCCCCCCTTCATCGCCAAAACCGAAATCCAAATCCTAACCCCCAAGCCCACACCGCATCCCATCCCAACCCACCTCCCCCTCTATCTTGGCTTATCGATAGTGGTGCAACCAACCACATCACCAATGACCTCTCCAACCTTGCCCTTCACACACCCTACAATGGAAGTGACGACGTCATTATCGGCGATGGATCCTCTCTTCCGATCTCTCACATAGGTTCCTTCTCTCTCCCCACATCATCCTCTCTTCTTAAACTTAATAATATCTTACATGTCCCTCTTATTACTCGTAATATTCTATCCGTGTCTCAATTCTGTCGTGGCAACAATGCCATCATTGAATTCTCACATTCTTCTTTTCTTATCAAGGACAAAGCCACGAGTCAAACTCTTATCCATGGAAACCTTGAGGATGGCGTCTACATTTGGTACCCTCCGCCCATTCAAGCTCATTCAAGCTCTCTCTCATCGCAGCTGTGGCATCATAGACTAGGACATCCCTCTTCCCCTGTTCTTAGTTTATTACGTAGCAAGTTTAGTTTATCTATTTCCTCTAGCTTACCTCCTTGTAATTCTTGCTTTATTAATAAAAGTCACAAGCTGCCTTTTGCATCTTCCATTCTTGTCACCTTCCTCCGTTTCAAAGCTTTAGTCAAAAAATACTTCAAACGTCCCATCATTCAAATCTACTCCGACAACGGGGGTGAATACCTCAAACTCACACCCACTCTTGGTCAAAACGGTATCACCCACCTCACTACACCCCCTCACACTCCTGAACACAACGGGTACGCCGAACGTCGTCACCGCCACATTATTGAAACCGGCCTCACTCTTCTCTCCCATGCAAACCTACCCTTCACCCTTTGGCCCTATGCTCTCACCACTGCCACCTACCTCGTAAACAGATTACCCACCCCCACCCTAAACAATGATTCCCCCTACTTTTGCCTTTTCTGCTCCCCTCCAAACTACACCAAGCTACGTAGTTTTGGTTGCCTCTTCTACCCATGGCTTCGCCCATACACCACCCACAAACTAGACCCAAAATCCATCCCTTGTATCTTCATTGGTTACTCACCCACGCAAAGTGCGTATTACTACCTTTATCCCACATCCCATCGTGTCTACACCTCCCGCCATGTCCGCTTTGTTGAAACCACCTTCCCATATAACTCCCTCACCACCACATCCTCCACTTCTTCCGCTCCTCCTCCCTCTGAATGGCACACCCTGTTTCTCCCCATTCTAGACACTACCTCATCTATCAAACCTCCACCCCCCAACCCCACCCCCTATCCTCCTCCCCCCACCCCTCCCACTCCACCACATCTTTCTACCAATCCCACCACTAATGAAATCCCAACCCCATCTCATCCGGTTAATCCACCACCCTGTCCCAACCCTCCATCCCCTCCACCTCTCACCCGTACTATCACCACTAGACTATCCCATGGCATCACCAAACTCAATCCCAAGTATGCCAACCTATCCCTCCTCATCTCTCCCACAATGTAAGTACCCAAATCCGGATCGTCAAAATCCGTTAGAAAGTTAACCGGAATCCGTTAACTGGCCCGCTCCAGGTTAACCGGAACCCGTTAAGCTCCTCGTTGCCACGCCAACGAGACGTCCCGGGACTGCCCCGTGCATCCCAACGTCGAAACGTACTTAACACACATCATCGCACGTGAAAGTACGGCTTTCCTTGAAAAACGCACTTTCCGGCACTTTCCGGGGGCATTTCGGACATTTTATGGACTGTTATTTAAAAAACGGACAAAATCGGGACCCGGGAACGAACTCTCACAAGGCTGGTGACTCATGGGACACGTGGCTTGCATGCCACCTCCCTCTAGTCACCTTTCAATCAAAAATCAAGGAAAAAAGACTAAAATACCCCTGGTATGCAATCCAAGTCAGGCCGGACTCCTTTGCAAATTCTCAGAAATTGCTAGCATTTCCCTCAAATTTCCAAAGTTTCACAAAATCCCCTGGATTTCAGGCTAAGTCCGGCCGGACTCATGCTGAAATTTCACCAATAAATAGAAGGTCTGTCAAAGCCATTTAGAACAACAAAATTTACTCCCCAAAATCACCACAGCCACGGCCCAAACCCTTTTTACCCCTTCCCGAGCTCCTGTTTCATCTCGATTCGCGTGAAAACTTCGTATTTCGATCAAATATGCCCCCCTCCACTCCGAAACACCGTTCCAAACCACTTTTCGTATCCCGTATACACCCCCCGAGCTAAAGGAGTCGACCCTAGCCATAGGTATAACTCACTCTCTCTAATCTCTCGTTCCGCCTTGGTTTACGCGCCAGTCGGTATAACCATTTCGGACGAACATCGTAGAAATGTAGACGCCTCCGTCTAACGGGGTCCGATACGTTTTAGCCCCTCGATCCTCTTCTCTTCCCGTAAGAGAAGTAATCACGTGTTAAAACGGCGTTCCGACCCCGTTCCGTTTAAATTTCTGTCATTTACAATTCCGGATCGATCGATCCGTTGAACGTTATTTAAATTCCTGTCATTTACCATTTCAGACCGTTTGATCCGTCGAACGTCATTTACATTTCTTGCAACTTTACAATTCCGAGTTGTTTGGCTCGTCGATCGTCATTTACAATTCCGAGTCGTTTGGCTCGTCGATCGTCATTTACGATTCCGGATCGTTTGATTCCGTTGATACTGCAATTTAAATACTGTCATTTACAAAGTCCGACCCGTTTGGATCGTGATAGTATTTACCTTTCAAAGTCCGAGTCGCAACCCGATTCGTTGATCGCAAATCATTTAATACGTTTTTTTCCGTAAAAATCGTTAACAATGTAATGCCCGGTTCAAAACCGGAGTTCGACATTCGAACTCTCTTTCAAAAATGCGCGAAATGACGTTTGGCATCCGAACGCTCATCTTCAAACTAAAAAGCCGAATTTTGACACTCAAAACATTTAATACGTTTTTTCCCGTAAAAAATCGTTAACAATGACACGCCCGGTTCAAAACCAGAGTTCGACATTCGAACTCTCTTTCAAAATGCGCGAAATGACGTTTGGCATCCAAATGCTCATCTTCATACTCAAAAATCCGATGTTTGACATTCAAACGCTCTTTTCTTAAAAGTCAACATTTGACACTTAAGATAAACAGTTAAAATCAGCTCTCGTGTCACTTTTTCCTAAAACTTCCAAAACCGACGTTTGTCATTCAAACGCTCGCCTTTTCAAACTGGACCATAATCAACGTTTGACATTCAAACCAAGATTAAGCTTGTCATTCAAGCCCCCATTTCAAAAATGAAAACACACACACACACGCACACGTTTTCGAGAAAGGTAGAAAGACTCGTTATACGAGGCGTTTCGGGTGATCTCGTAATACTCTTCCCGAAACGTAACGTGACCTCCGAACCTAACAATCTCTGGTACTCAAAAAAGCTTTTTACTCGTTTTTGCTACCAATAAAAATGACTCCCCGTTTTCAAATAGCCTTTTCCTAAGTTTTTGCTACCAATAAAAATGACACCTTTTTCACTATAGCCGTTTCTCAACGTTTGGGCTCAAAATACAAAACCGCGTGGCGACTCCTCTTCCTTCCCGAAAAGCGAGGTCTCAGACACCAACCCTCCGCGAAAGACAACCGCCTTTCCGCGTCCGCGCGAAAATCCGGGTAATTTCACACAAGCCTTCCCACCACCACCAAACAAGCCCTATCCATCCCTCATTGGCGTAATGCCATGATTGAAGAGTTCCAAGCCCTAACCCGCAACAACACTTGGTCCTTGGTTCCACCTACATCAGCCCATAACATTGTCGGATGCAAGTGGGTCTTTCGCGTCAAATATAACCCCGACAACACCATTCAGAAATACAAGGCCCGACTTGTAGCCAAAGGTTTTCACCAACAACCCGGTGTTGCCTACACCGAAACCTTCAGTCCCGTTGTCAAACCAGCCACAATCCAGCTACTTCTTTCCCTTGCCACAACCAACCATTGGCCCCTTCGCCAACTCGATGTCAATAATGCCTTCCTTCAAGGCACTCTCTCTGAAACTGTTTTTATGACATAACTCCCCAGATTTGAGGACTCCACCAACCCATCCTTTATTTGTCTCTTGTCTAAAGCAATCTATGGTCTCAAACAGGCTCCCCGGGCATGGTTTCAAGAACTCAAAACCTACCTCACCACATATGGCTTCCAACCCTCCTTAGCCGATCCCTCTTTATTTATCTTCACCAGACCTCCATCCCCAATTTACCTACTTGTCTATGTTGATGATATCATTGTCACCGGTCCTTCCCCTTTTCACCTTCAGTCATTCATCTCCAACCTATCCAACCGGTTCTCCCTCAAGGACCTTGGCCCCTTATCCTACTTCTTGGGTGTCGAAGTTGTTCCAAACCAAAACGAGCTCCTCTTCTCCCAAACCAAATACATCCATGACCTTCTCACCCATCACAACATGATTGACTGCAAGCCGCTTCCCACTCCCATGGTAGCATCACCTCCCCTCACAAGGTTCACTGCCACTCCAGCTATTGACCCTACTTCCTATCGTGCCATTATTGGTGGACTTCAGTACTTATCATTCACTCGTCCCGACATTGCCTTCTCGGTCAACAAGCTTGCGCAATTCATGCAAAAACCCCCAATCTTCTCACTGGGTTGCATTGAAGCGTCTTCTACGCTACCTTCATGGTACTATGCACCTTGGTCTTCAGATCTTTGCGAAGTCTCCTCCTTCTCTTCATGCATTCTGTGATGCGGATTGGGCTGGAGACAAATACGATTTTGTATCCACCTCTGGCTTGCTTGTCTATCTGGGTAAAAACCCGGTAACTTGGTCCTCCCGAAAACAATGTGCCCTTGCTCGGTCCACAACTGAAGCCGAATTTCGGGCTATCGCTGACACTACAGCTGAACTTACTTGGGTTGGAAACTTACTTACTGAGCTTGGGTTTTCATCACATACCACACCCGTGATTTACTATGATAACCTCAGAGCCACAACCTAATCTGCACACCCGATCTTCCACTCTTGAATGAAGCACGTGGCCCTCTCCTTTCACTTTGTTCATGAGCAAATTCAGTCTGATTCTCTCCGTGTGCAACACATTGCGGGTTCGGATCAACTTGCCGATGTCCTTACAAAACCTCTACCTTGCATACGATTCCAACACCTTATCTCCAAGATTGGACTTCTCCACGGATCGTCCATCTTGCGGGGGCATATCAAGACTGATGAACCACAGCCCAAGGACACTGCGCAAACGACACTTGCAGTTGCAGACGAGGTGCCTGCCTCATTGACATCCAGGCGTCCGCTCAAAATGGAGCTCACCAAGGCCGCACCAACTGTACTCGAGGCGCCCGCATCAGAAGGGCCAAGGCGGCCGCCTCTGTCACGACCCTAAACTTAGGCACCAATTTAGGCACATGTGGAGCACGTTGGGGTGGGGTGCATTGCCTCTCCTGGTAGACATTATATGATCATTGCACTGTTATGTGGTTATTTTTATATTTTGGCCAACTTATGTGATTTAGGTTGGGAATAAAGTAAATTTAATTATATAATGTCTAATTGGATCCAAATTGGAATTAAGGTGTTAAAGTTATAACAATTGAATTTTTAAGTGAAATGTTATAAAAAGTATTGAGGAGCTTGAGTGTAAATAAAACTTCAAGGTGGTTGTTTGTAGTTAGTTGATTCCTTGAGGAGCTAAAGTGTAAGATTGATATATAAATATCAACTTCTCCCCATAACCTTCTCATTCTCTCCTTCTTCAGTATCTTTCTCCCTACGTTTCATCCAACCTAGGGTTATCTTCGGAAATTCGTAATAATTCAACCGTTACACCGTTCTTGATTTTGATCGCATATTATTGATCAGTGAAGCGAGTAGATCATTTAGAACCGATCAAATCTTATTTTCATTTCGACCAATTTTGGTAAGTTATTATGGTTTTGTTCAAATAATTGTTCATGCCAAGTAAATGATGTTAATATGTGATATAAATGATCTTTGGTAAAGTTGGATCATTTTATTTTGATGTTGAAATGGAAAGAAAATGAGTTGGGTTATGTTGTGAATCCATGGCCTAAGTATTGGGTTTGGATGTGATATGGTTGTGTTTTATACATGTTATATGGCATGGAGGGAGTATGTTTGATTGTTATGTAACTCATATGTTGATATTAGAGTTAGTTTATACCTCCTGGTCATAGCTGAAACTGAGAATTGGTTTATGTGTTTGGTAACTGATGTTGTCGTAGCTGATGCTGAGGATCTGGTGTTGGGCACGACTCGTGCCCATTAGCACGAGTCGTGACCAAGGAGTTTCCAGTCGTGTGACACTACTTCTCTTTTGGGATTGAAGTCATGAAGGGTAGTCGTGAAATCTGAGACAGTCGTGCGGGGTTTGGGCACGACTCGTGCCAATTAGCACGAGTCATGACCAGGACATGGTCTTGGTACTTACTTTGCGAGCTTGTAACTATGAGTAACTTAGCTTGGATCTAGTCCCTTTGTGACTATACTTTTAGTACAACTTTAGTACTATATAATGGAACCTTAAATGGTCCAAATTGATATTGAGAAGGGCTTTAAATATTGCCCCGACACTGGTTGAAAGTCAATTGTAAACTTTAACCAAAGTTGTCAAAATTTGGGTAGATTTATATTGAACCTTTATAGAAGGTGTTCCACGTTATGTTTTGACCACGTAGGGCTACCTGTATTACATTGTACCTCTACGTGTGGTTACCTCTATATAGTTATTGATTCATATAGGGCGTGAAATAATTGTAGCACTATTTCATGAGTTCAACATGGGTGTAAATACCCTGTTATCGCATTGATACGATTCCATAGTGTTTATATATATACCTCACACTATTGTGAGGGTTCGACGGGAGTGATATTATCACATTATGTATTGATATCCCAATTATGAATTTATATTCAAGTAACGGTTTATGTACTTAAACGTTTACATCAGCGTGGTTGGGTGTGACTCAATAATGTGTAAATATATGTTGCACTATTTCATTAGTTGAGCAAGAGTATAAATACCATGTGTTGGATTATTGTACTCTATAGTGTTTAGGTATATGTCACGCTATTGTGAAGGCTTGGCAGGACTGGGTTTGCATTAAGTTTGCAAGTGTGTAGACAGGGGCAACTTAGTACGGAATTGATTCCTCTATGACTATAACGCTAGTACAACATTTGTACTATGTAAGGGAGTCTTAAATGACCCAAAATGAGAAAGGTAAGGGCTTTAAATAGTGTCCTGAAAATGGTTGAAAGGCAATTGTGGAACTTGAACCAAAGTTGATAAAACTTGGTAAATTGTTATAGAACCTTTATAGAAGGTGTGTAATAGTACGACATGGATATGTAGGGCTTACTTGATATACATTTTGCCCATATGTGATAGCATATTCATAGTTGGTGGTGCACATTGTGTTTAAATACGTGTTGCACTACTTCATTGGGTTGAGCATGAGTGTTATACCATGTTATTGGTTTGGCATTATTCAACAGTGTTTACAAGGTAAGTTTCACTGTGGAAATGGTTTGACATGATTAATATTAACATGTTATATATTGATATCCCTATGTGTGGATGTAATGTCAAGTAACTGTTTATGTACTTGGATATGATTATATGAACTGTTGTTATGGGTATAGTGGGATACAATCAAGTATATATTTGTTTTATAAGTCATTGAATTGCATTATACCTATGACTTGGCATGTCTGCTGGCCACACACATGGGAATAGCCATTGCTGTATCGTGCCAAAAGCCTTACAGATAGCTGGGAATGTTACATGATATTGTGACATGGCATGTCTGTGGTCACAGACGTGGGATTGGCCACTTGATGTGGGACTGTATCGTGCCAAAAGCCTTACAGATAAATGAGAGTTATTATATTGTAATTGGCCTCTGATGTATGTGCCATCCACCTTACGGATAGAGGGGAGACTTATATGTTCTATACGACTGATTATTCAGGTGGGAAAGGTAACATAAAGTGATTGCTGTTTTCCCAATGTGATATGTGCAACCTATTTATGTGTTGCATATTTGGTTGAGCAACCTGGGTGTGTTGCATATTATATGAGCAACCTGTTTATGTGTTGCATATTGTATGACTTACAGATCAGGAGGGAAAGGTAACGTAAAGTGATTACTGTTTTTCCCAATGTGATATGAGCAACCTGTTTTCTGTTGCATGTTATATGGCATATTGTTGCATGCATAATAACCTATTGAGATTTATTCTCACCCTTCTCCCTTTATTGTTTTAGATCCCGCTGAGACAGGAGGACCAGACCGGTGAGGCCGGGGAGGAGTTTGGACATCTTTTGGGTTGTCAGGGTATGTGGTGGTTGGGAGTTGGGGTTGCGGTTGGTAGTATTCTTTTGGGAAAAGTTTGTATATACAACTGTTATAAACAAGTTTCCAGTGTGTCGTTTTGTAATTAAACCTGGGAGTTGATTTGTGTTAAAGTGGGCTTGTGTAAGCCTGTATATTTGTACTGTTTACGTTTAAATAGGTTTTGATTTGAAAGCAGGTTTATACGCAACCTCCAAGTAGAGGGGTTATTTTGAAAAATGGTAATATACTTTTCAAGTTAATAAAAGAAAAGTTTTTTTGTTTAAAGGTGTACTTTGAGGACCCTCCAGCTTAGGACACGAGTTATAGGTCCTGGAGTTGGGGAGAGCCCTCACAGTTGGTATCAGAGACATGGCTAGAAGTCAAGGGTAGATGTCTAGTCTAAGGGGGAGTGTGCGATCTCTGACGCCGAGTGTTTAATGCAGGGATTGGTGAAATGGCTGGGACTAGTGATGACCAGCAGAGGGAATCGGGAAACATTGGTGATTTGGGTACTTGGGGAAACCAGAATGCTGATATGATGGCTATGTTCCGGGTCTTTCTTCAGAATATGGTAGCTCAGGGGCAGACACGGCAGCAACCTGAGGCAAGGCCAACGCAGGGGTTAGAAAAGCTTATCAAATTAGATCCACCAAGCTTCAACGGGGATCCAGATTCAGCGATAGCTGAGAGATGGTTGGAAGCTATGGATAAAATCTTTTTGGCAATGGAAAGTATAGATGAAGAAAAGGTTAGATGTGCAGTGTTCAAATTAGAGGGTCCTGCTGAACATTGGTGGCAAATTCTTAAGGAAAGTTGGGAGCGGGACCACATGCCCCAAACTTGGGACAATTTAACAAGAAGGTTCAAAGAACATTATATTCCAGTGATTACCAGAGACAAGAAGGAAGTGGAATTTCTGAAACTTGAGCAAGGGTCAATGACAGTGGCTCAGTATTCTGCGAAATTCACAGAGCTAGCAAGGTATTGTTCACACTTAGTACCTGATGAAGGAAGAAGAGTTTATAGATTTGTGAAGGGATTTAGAGTGGAGTTCCGCAAGCAGTTGTTGACACATGATTTTCCCAATTATCAAGCGGCAGTAAACATGGCCTACAGAATTGAAAATGACATTGAGGAACATCGGGGCAAAACTGAAGGTAGTGGAATTAAACCTAAGCTTTCAGGTCAGAGTTCAGGGCAGAGCAAAGAACCGCCAAAGCCTTCCACTTCTGGAGTGGCTATAGGGGGAAATATTACAGTTTCTACTCGTTCTGTATCTGGCCAGTTTGGGACTGTTTGCAACTTTTGTAAGAAGGTAGAGCATTCTGAAGACAGTAGTTGGAGAAAGCAAGGAAAGTGCATGAACTGAGGAGAAGTTGGGCATTTCAGGAGAGATTGTCCTAAACCTCGATGGGGTCAAGCTCTAGGTAACAAACAGCAGGGTGACAAGCCTGGAGTTGGTGCCAAGAGGGATGTTGAGGGAAAGCCTAAGGAGAGGGAGCAAGGTAGAGTGTTTGCCTTGGGTCGTGGCGCGGTAGATCCAACCGCGGTCATTAGAGGTATTGTCCCTGTCTCAGGTGTCAGGGCTCGTATTCTTATCAACCCTGGATCGTCCCATTTATATGTGGCATCTCATTTCGCATTTGTTTTGCATAAGTTGCCTAAGTTGTTGCCTTATGTGCTAGAGGTCTCTACTCCTGTGGGAGAGTACCTCAAATTATCTTTGATCCATCATTATTGTGAAGTGGTTATATGTGGGCATGTATTGCCAGTGGATTTGGTAGAGTTACCAATCCAAGATTTGATGTATTTTAGGCATGGACTATTTGAGTTATTGTCATGCCTTGGTGGACTGTCGCAGAAAGCGAGTTACCTTTTTTATGCCTGATGTGCCTGTGTTTATATTTGATGCTGATTAGTCTTTATTTGGCATTCATGTTATACCTGCATTAAAGGCTAGAACGTTGTTATCAAAAGGGTGTGAAGGAAGTTGGCACCGAAATTCATTGGTCCATTTGAGGTATTAGAGAAGGTGGGAGAGTTAGCCTGTTGATTGGCTTTACCTCCATCTCTTTAGTCTCCCCATGATGTGTTTCATGTTTCCAATTTAAGAAGGTACTGTTATGATTCCTCTTATGTCTTGAGTTCTCCTCCCGAGGATGTTCAGGTGGATATGTCCTACATGGAGGAACCATTACGGATTCTGGAATGGCAGTTCCGGGAATTGCGTACCAAGAGTATTTTCGTGGTGAAAATTCCGTGGAAGAATCACACCATCGAGGAAGCTACTTGGGAATTAAAATCTGAGATGAGACAAAAGTATCCTGATTTCTGTGATCATTCAGGTAAGTAAAGTCCAAATTCGGGACAAATTTTATTTAAGGGGGAGTGAGTGTCACAACCCTAAAGTTAGGCACCAATTTGGGCACACGTGGAGCACGTGGGGGCGGGGTGCATTGCCTCTCCTGATAGACATTATATGATCATTGCACTGTTATGTGATTATTTTTATATTTTGGCCAACTTATGTGATTTATGTTGGGAATAAAGTAAATTTAATTATGTAATGTCTAATTGGGGCCAAATGGGAATTAAGGTGTTAAAGTTATAACAATTGAATTTTTAAGTGAAATGTTATAAAAAGTATTGAGGAGCTTGAGTGTAAATAAAACCTCAAGGTGGTTGTTTGTAGTTAGTTGATTCCTTGAGGAGCTAAAGTGTAAGATTGATATATAAATATCAACTTCTCCCCAGAACCTTCTCATTCTCTCCTTCTTCAGTATCTTTCTCCCTACGTTTCATTCAACCTAGGGTTATCTTCGGAAATTCGTAATAATTCAACCGTTACACCGTTCTTGATTCTGATTGCATATTATTGATCAGTGAAGCGAGTAGATCATTTAGAGCCGATCAAATCTTATTTTCATTTCGACCAATTTTGGTAAGTTATTATGATTTTGTTCAAATAATTGTTCATGCCAAGTAAATGATGTTAATATGTGATATAAATGATCTTCGGTAAAGTTGGATCATTTTATTTTGATGTTGAAATGGAAAGAAAATGAGTTGTGTTATGTTGTGAATCCATGGCCTAAGTATTGGGTTTGGATTTGATATGGTTGTGTTTTATACATGTTATATGGCATGGAGGGAGTATGTTTGATTGTTATGAAACTCATATGTGGAGATTAGAGTTGGTTTATGTTGGGTTTTACGGGTCCATGCGCAGCGGAATTAAGCATTAAAAACATAAAACCCAAGAAGCCCTAGGATCCGTTCTATACAATTAATTTGAATACCTATGAGATAGAATTAAACCAACCTTGAAACGCTTTCCGGTCTTGAGCTATCGAACGATTTGATTATGTGATATCAAATCACAAACCTCGTTCTTCAACTTGCTTGAACTCTAGGCCTTGATCGATGAACGAGCGAAGACCCTCTTTCGGTATCCACACCTTTGAATGAATTCAAGAACAACTTCTTGATGATTGCTAGATCTAAAACCTTGAAGAATATTGAGAGAATTTGATTGTGAATTTTGCTTTAAAATTTCGGCTAGGCTTTTAGGTCTCGATTAACCCTTGTATTTATACTACAATAGTGTAAATACCTCTTCTAATCGAATTAGGAGAGACAGCCGTCAAAACGCGTATTGGCCTATTATGTCGCGCGGTATATCAAGCCATTGGCTTGATATGTCGCGTGACATAAGTAGCCGCTTCGAGCCTCTCAATCATTCTTCCTCCGGTTTAACCAATTCATTCTAGTTGTGTGTGACCCAATAGGATTACATCATGTTGGCAATGAGTTCGATCATATCGAACCTCATAAGACATAAGCGGACTCTAGCAAGCCATTATGTCTACCCAAATAATGCAACGTAAGAGTTCACGTTTCCAATGGTGTACTTCCATTTATCCCTTTGTCTCACGATGTTATATTTGAACACAAGTCATGGTCCTTGTCAACTTGTTATTGTTCAATGCTTTCTCGATTCTTGAGTATAATGATAATTCCAATCATATTGGGGTACGGCCATACACTTTCATCATTATCACTCATCGAGGGGCCCAAGCATAACATCTCTCTTCCGAGGGACAAATTCCTTCTTGACTTATCATCCTTCCCATCATGAATCCGATCATGCCAATGATAGCCTTTATAGATATCGTGTTAAGATATCGTTTGACTAAAATCAAACATGACTTTCATCATATGTAAGGTTATGATAGTCTTAGGTCTAGGAAATAAATGAAGTAACCGTATGAGATTTAAGTATGACATTTGACCATGACATAAATCTCATGCGGGTCATGTCCAAATACTTGTTCTCTAACAAGTACCCATACTTTCAATGTGCATCTCTTATGCATATAATCATCACATGATTATCCATTGACAATTATACTAATTATTCTCTTAATAATTAGGGACGGAGATTATTATAAAAAAATATACAAAACATATATAATAATCAAATGATAAACATCTCATATAATAATAAATAATGTCAACACATAAGTCTATCAATCATAGGCCTAGGGCATAACACCAACAGTCTCCCACTTGCAGCTAGGCCCAATCTACCATGTATCGAATACCCATGGACCTAACATGACCATCATGTTTAGCTTGCGAGAGAGCCTTAGTTAGTGGGTCCGCCACGTTGTCATCGATGTCTACTCTTGCATATCTTAACGTCTTCCCTTTCACATATCTCACGGATAATGTGGAAACGTCGAAGTATGTGTTTGGATCTCTGGTGTGATCTTGGTTCCTTTGCTTGTGCAATGGCACCATTGTTATCACAAGTAAAGTTCAATAGGGTCTTTGATGCTTGGAACGACTTCCAAATCACTAATGAACTTCTTGATCCAAAGCGCTTCCTTAGCCGCATCGGATGCCGCTATGTACTCGCCTTCGGTTGTAGAATCAGCGACGGTACTTTGCTTGGAACTTTTCCAACTCACAAGTGCCTCCATTAAGCGTAAACAAAAATCCAGATCGCGATACGAAATCATCTTTGTCGGTTTGGAAGCTAGCATCTCGTGTAGCCTTTTACTACAAGATCTTCTTCCATTCCTCCAAAGACCAAGAATACATCCTTAGTTCTTCGTAAGTACTTAAGGATATTCTTGATCGCTATCCAATGTGGTTCGCCGGGATCCGATTGGTACCTACTCGTCATGCTTAGAGCACACGAGATATCGGGTCTAGTACATAACATAGCATACATGATAGACCCAATTGCCGAAGCATATGGAATACCATTCATTCTCTTTCGCTCATCATTAGTCTTAGGACTTTGATTCTTGCTAAGAGATATACCATGCAACATTGGCAAGTTTCCTCTTTTAGAATTTTCCATTTGGAATCTTCTAAGGACTTTGTCAATGTAAGTATTTTGACTTAAACCAATCATCCTCTTAGATCTATCTCTATAAATCTTGATACCAAGGATATATGCGGCTTCGCCCATATCTTTCATTGAAAAGCACTTTCCCAACCAAGACTTGACGGTCTCTAGTGCGGGAATGTCATTTCCAATGAGTAAGATATCGTCGACATACAACACTAAAAATAGTGCTACGCTTCCACTAATTTTCTTGTATACACAAGGTTCATCTTCGTTCTTGATAAAGCCAAATTCCTTGATTGCTTCATCAAAACGTAGATTCCAACTCCTTGAAGCTTGCTTCAATCCATAAATGGATTTCGCAACTTACACACCTTGTTAGAATTTTCTGGGTCGACAAAACCTTCAGGTTGTATCATGTATACATCCTCAAGTAACTTCCCATTAAGGAAAGATGTTTTGACATCCAATTGCCATATCTCATAGTCATAATATGCGGCTATGGCAAGTAAAATTCTAATAGACTTAAGCATAGCTACAAAGAAAAGGTTTCATCATAGTCAATGCCATGAGTTTGCCTATATCCCTTAGCTACTAGCCTAGCCTTATAGGTGTGCACCTTCCCATCCATGTCGGTCTTCTTCTTGAAAACCCATTTGCACCCTATGGTTTTTACACCTTCGGGTGGATCAATCAAGTTCCAAACTTGATTATCGGCCATGGATTGTAATTCGGACTTCATGGCTTCTTGCCATTTTTCCGAATCCGGAGCGGACATCGCTTCTTGATAGCAAGTGGGTTCATCATTTTCGATTAACTCCACTTCATCACTTTCCGTAACGAGAAATCCATATCTCTCGGGTTCGGATCGTGATCTACCACTTCGGCGAGGAACTTGTGCATCTTGAACCGGTTCCACAACAGTTTGTGAACTTGGTTCAGTTTCTACCATTGGTTCAATGTTGTTTTCGGGTTCTCGAACTTCTTCGAGATCTATTTTACTCCCACTTGGTTCCTTTGCGAAGAAACTCCTTTTCTAAGAAAGTACCATTTCGAGCAACAAACACTTTGTTCTCGTTTCGGTTGTAGAAATAGTATCCTTTGGTTTCCTTAGGATATCCCACAAAACACATTTATCAGATTTAGGTGCTAGCTTGTCAGAAGTTAACTTCTTGACATATGCATCACAACCCCAAATCTTCATGAAAGACAAACTAGGTTTTCTTCCATGCCACATCTCATATGGGGTCTTTTGAACCGATTTGGTAGGAACTCTGTTTATAGTGAAAGCGGCAGCTTTCTAGTGCATGTCCCCAAAAAGGATAAAGGAAGCTCAACTTGACTCATCATAGAACGAACCATGTCCAACAAAGTTCTATTCCTCCTTTCGTACACACCATTCCATTGTGGTGTTCGGGTGGAGAGAGTTCGAAAGCGATTCCACAACTCTTAAGATGATTGTCAAATTCTTGGCTCAAATATTCACCACCTCGATCGGATCGAAGTACCTTAATAGTTTTGCCAAGTTGATTTTGCACCTCATTTTGAAATATTCGAAATATCTCAAACGATTCACTCTTATGTTTCATTAGATAAACATATCCAAATCTACTATAATCATCAGTGAATGTTATGAAGTACCGAAATCCTCCCCTAGCATCGCTACTCATAGGCCCACATACATCGGTATGTATGAGTCCTAATAAGTCGCCCGCCCTTTCACCGGTTTTGGTAAATGGGTCCTTGGTCATCTTGCCAAGTAAACAAGATTCGCATGTCTCATATGATTCATAATCATGTGAGTCCAAAAATCCATCTTTGTGGAGTTTAGAAATGCGTTTCTCGTTTATATGGCCAAGACGACAATGCCATAAGTGTGGTTTACATCATTGGGTTTAGATTTCTTGTTAATGTTATAGACATCATTATCGCGATTTTCAACATCAAGAATATAAAGACCATTGAATGAAACAGCAGTACAATAATGCATATCACTCTTGTAAATAGAAAATTTCTTATCACATATAAGAAAATTAAAACCTTCATTATCCAAACATGAAATCGAAATAATATTCCTACTTAAAGCTGGAACGTAATAACAATTGTTCAAAACAAGTATTAGTCCACTAGGTAAAGTAACTTCATAAGTTCCTACGGCTAATGCAGCAACTCTTGCTCCATTCCCCACACGTAGGTCCACTTCACCTTCCTTAAGCATCCTTCTGTTCTTTAGACCCTGCACATTTAAACAAATGTGAGTTCCACATCCGGTATCCAATACCCAAGAACTAGAAGTAGATAGGAATATATCTATAACAAAGATACACAGAAGTTGAAGCAACTCCTTTGCTCTTCTTCGTGCTTCCTTGTATTTTTGCGCAATTTCTCCTCCAATGTCCAATCTCATTGCAATGGAAGCTGGTTGCGTCCTCTTGGGACTTAGGCTTAGCCTCTTTAGGCTTGGAGGCCTCTTTGGGCTTGGCAACCTTTGCCTTAGGATTAAGCAACCTTTGCTTTTCCTTTACCCTTGAACCACTTTCCCCTTGTTAACCATTAGCACTTGATCGGTCTTCTTCTCGACAATACCGGTTTCCGCGGTAGTCAACATTTGAACTAACTCGGAAAGGTTTCTATTCATTCCACCCATGTTATAGTGCATTATGAAATGACTAAAACTTTTAGGTAATGAATTCAATATTATGTCGGTAGCCAACTCTTGGCTAATTGGAAAACCGAGCCTTTCAAGATGCTCAATGTGGCCCTTTAACTTGAGAGCATGGGGACCAACGGCTTGTCCTTCACTCATCTTGCATGAGGTCAAGGATGCAAGCTGTGTTGTACCTTTCTTGCCTAGCTTGAATTTGGAACATTTCCATCGGCCGATTGTTTAAGTCGACCGTCCCCAAGTGCTCAAGATTCTTCGAAGACTCTTGCACATGGCGGAGAGCATAAGGCAACTAACATCTGCCAGAGTCACGCTTGTGCTTCAGATATTGTTCCCTTATTGCCCTAGCGGCATTGGCACGAGGTTCGGAGTGGAATAGGTTCGGTGAACGTACGGTTTCTCCTCTTGTTTGAGAACAATTCTCAAACTACGGATCCAATCCATATAGTTTGTACCATTCTCTTCCAACTTTTCCTTCTCAAGGACGGATCGCGAGTGAAAAGTGATTATTGTTTGATGCCATTTATTCTACAAAAAGATATACATAAAATATGAACACATATAAGTAAACATATCATATGAGAAGTATAGTGCATTTAAATAAATGCTCCCACTAAATTATACACCTTCAAATGCAAATAAGCATAATATACATTTAATGGGCTAAGATCCAACTTTAATTCAATTTCAAGTTTGCTATGGCAAACCGCTCAAAATTAAATTAATTAGGTAGAAAACATCAATCATATCACATATATGACTCTTAGATCTTTTATGAGATCAATTCAAGACATCATATGTCTAGGCATATTTTAATCTCATCTTATGCCTTGGGTCCAAAACCATTTTGATAACCCAATTAAGTTCATTCACTTTAAAACGTATAGGAACCACCATTTCCTCATCTTGCTCGCATTCGAATAGAATCAAAGCACCTTGCTATGGCAAGCCCACCCAAAACTATCCGAATGGTCTCAAGTGTTTTTAATCATGAATTGGCATAAAGAACTTAAAAGTTAAATGAAGGTTCTTTAAAGGTAGATTATAAGCATATCGGAAAGATAGTCAAAATCATGCACCGGGTAAGTTCCCGGGAAGATAGGTGAGCCGCAAGGACTTCTTAAGTACCAACTCTTCCTTAGACAGAACTCTCCTAGACATGCATAATTAGAAATCAACTACGATTAGGCAACATAATCCTTACCTTTTATAAACAATCGATTTCCTTTTAAATTTCGCGTATTTATGACTTGTTTCCATAAACAATCATAAGATCCAAAATTTACAATGTCTAAATCTAAACATATTAGGAAACTAAATATCATGTTTCAACTAAACATCTAATTTAATAATTCTTAACAATTAAGAACAAATAATTCATGCATCGCAACAATTAATAAAACACATCTAAATTAATTAAGCATGCATAAACAATGAATCAATCTAGCATGGACTTATAAACTCAATTTTTATAACATCCAGATTTTCATATACATTGCAATAATTATTAAAATCAGATTTTAATCAATTAATCATGTATATCAATGAATCAATCTATCGCGGACTTATAAACTCAATTTTATAACATCCAGATTTTCATATCAACATATCGATTGTAAACACAATCATAGAATAGCGAAAATTTGAACAAACAGATTTTGCCCGGTTTTGGCTTGTTATGTCGCGTGACAACATCGGCCAGAGGCTTAATATGTCGCGCGACCTAACATGCCGGTTAACCTTAATTCCACATGGCTCGATATGTCGCACGACATAGGCGGCCAGGTTACGTGATTTCAGATTCGAACCAATACAGATTACGCCCAATTAAATCACATAAAACGACCTTTTTACGAGATTTAATTCGGCATAAATTGAAAACTTGATTTTCACATTGTTTCACATAAACAATTAAAAATTCTATCACATACAAAACATGCAATAAGCATATAAACAATTTATATCTTAAACCTAGCATGTTAATTCAAACTTAATCATACGAACGGGGCTCTGATACCACTGTTGGGTTTTACGGGTCCATGCGCGGCGAAATTAAGCATTAAAAACATAAAACCCAAGAAGCCCTAGGATCCGTTCTATACAATTAATTTGAATACCTATGAGATAAATTAAACCAACCTTGAAACGCTTTCCGGTCTTGAGCTATCGAACGATTTGATTATGTGATATCAAATCACAAACCTCGTTCTTCAACTTGCTTCAACTCTAGGCCTTGATCGATGAACGAGCGAAGACCCTCTTTCGGTATCCACACCTTTGAATGATTTCAAGAACAACTTCTTGATGATTGCTAGATCTAAAACCTTGAAGAATATTGAGAGAATTTGATTGTGAATTTTGCTTTAAAATTTCGGCTAGGCTTTTAGGTGCATTGAGAACCCTTGTATTTATACTACAATAGTGTAAATACCTCTTCTAATCGAATTAGGAGAGACGAGTTTGTCAAAAACGCGTATTGGCCTATTATGTCGCGCGGTATATCAAGCCATTGGCTTGATATGTCGCGTGACATAAGTAGCGATTTGAGCCTCTCAATCATTCTTCCTCCGGTTTAACCAATTCATTCTAGTTGTGTGTGACCCAATAGGATTACATCATGTTGTGCAATGAGTTCGATCATATCGAACCTCATAAGACATAAGCGGACTCTAGCAAGCCATTATGTCTACCCAAATCATGCAACGTAAGAGTTCACGTTTCCAATGGTGTACTTCCATTTATCCCTTTGTCTCACGATGTTATATTTGAACACAAGTCATGGTCCTTGTCAACTTGTTATTGTTCAATGCTTTCTCGATTCTTGAGTATAATGATAATTCCAATCATATTGGGGTACGGCCATACACTTTCATCATTATCACTCATCGAGGGCCCAAGCATAACATCTCTCTTCCGAGGGACAAATTCCTTCTTGACTTATCATCCTTCCCATCATGAATCCGATCATGCCAATGATAGCCTTTATAGATATCGTGTTAAGATATCGTTTGACTAAAATCAAACATGACTTTCATCATATGTAAGGTTATGATAGTCTTAGGTCTAGGAAATAAATGAAGTAACCGTATGAGATTTAAGTATGACATTTGACCATGACATAAATCTCATGCGGGTCATGTCCAGTCACTTGTTCTCTAACAAGTACCCATAATTTCAATGTGCATCTCTTATGCATATAATCATCACATGATTATCCATTGACAATTATACTAATTTTTTCTCTTAATAATTAGGGACAGAGATTATTATAAACAAATATACAAAACATATAATAATCAAATAATAAACATCTCATATAATAATAAATAATGTCAACACATAAGTCTATCAATCATAGGCCTAGGGCATAACACCAACAGTTTATACCTCCTGGTCATAGCTGAAACTGAGAATTGGTTTATGTGTTTGGTAACTGATGTTGTCGTAGCTGATGCTGAGGATCTGGTGTTGGGCACGACTCGTGCCCATTAGCATGAGTCGTGACCAAGGAGTTTCCAGTCGTGCGACACTACTTCTCTTTTGGGATTGAAGTCGTGAAGGGTAGTCGTGAAATCTGAGACAGTCGTGCGGGGTTTGGGCACGACTCGTGCCAATTAGCACGAGTCGTGACCAGGACATGATCTTGGTACTTACTTTGCGAGCTTGTAACTATGAGTAACTTAGCTTGGATCTAGTCCCTTTGTGACTATACTTTTAGTACTATATAATGGAACCTTAAATGGCCCAAATTGATATTGAGAAGGGATTTAAATATTGTCCCGAAACTGGTTGAAAGTCAATTGTAAACTTTAACCAAAGTTGTCAAAATTTTGGTAGATTATATTGAACCTTTATAGAAGGTGTTCCACGTTATGTTTTGAGCACGTAGGGCTACGTGTATTACATTGTACCTCTACGTGTGGTTACCTCTATATAGTTATTGATTCATATAGGGCGTGAAATAATTGTAGCACTATTTCATGAGTTGAACATGGGTGTAAATACCCTGTTATCGCATTGATACGATTCCATAGTGTTTATATATATACCTCACACTATTGTGAGGGTTCGACGGGAGTGATATTATCATATTATGTATTGATATCCCAATTATAAATTTATATTCAAGTAACGGTTTATGTACTTGAACGTTTACATCAGCGTGGTTGGGTGTGACTCAATAATGTGTAAATATATGTTGCACTATTTCATTAGTTGAGCAAGAGTATAAATACCGTGTGTTGGATTATTGTACTCTATTGTGTTTAAGTATATGTCACGCTATTGTGAAGGCTTGGCAGGACTGGGTTGCTATTAAGTTTGCAAGTGTGTAGACATGGGCAACTTAGTACGGAATTGATTCCTCTATGACTATAACGCTAGTACAACATTTGTACTATGTAAGGGAGTCTTAAATGACCTAAAATGAGAAAGGTAAGGGTTTTAAATAGTGTCCTGAAAATGGTTGAAAGGCAATTGTGGAACTTGAACCAAAGTTGATAAAACTTGGTAAATTGTTATAGAACCTTTATAGAAGGTGTGTAATAGTACGACATGGATATGTAGGGCTTAATTGATATACATTGTTCCCATATATGAATGCATATTCATAGTTGGTGGTGCACATTGCGTTTAAATACGTGTTGCACTACTTCATTGGGTTGAGCATGAGTGTTATACCATGTTATTGGTTTGTCATTATTCAACAGTGTTTACAAGGTAAGTTTCACTGTGGAAATGGTTTGACATGATTAATATTAACATGTTATATATTGATATCCCTATGTGTGGATGTAATGTCAAGTAACTATTTATATACTTGGATATGATTATATGAACTGCTGTTATGGGTATAATGGGATACAATCAAGTATAGATTTGTTCTATAAGTGATTGAATTACATTATACCTATGACTTGGCATGTCTGTTGGCCACAGACATGGTAATAGCCACTGCTGTATCGTGCCAAAAGCCTTACAGATAGCTGGGAATGTTACATGATATTGTGACATGGCATGTTTGTGGTCACAGACGTGGGATTGGCCACTTGATGTGGGATTGGACACTTTATGTGGGACTGTATCGTGCCAAAAGCCTTACAGATAAATGAGAGTTATTATATTGTAATTGGCCTCTGCTGTATGTGCCATCAGCCTTACAGATAGAGGGGAGACTTATATGTTCTATACGACTAATTATTCAGGGGGAAAGGTAACGTAAAGTGATTACTGTTTTCCCAATGTGATATGAGCAACCTGTTTATGTGTTGCATATTTGGTTGAGCATCCTGGGTGTGTTGCATATTATATGAGCAACCTGTTTATGTGTTGCATATTGTATGACATACAGATCAGGAGGGAAAGGTAACGTAAAGTGATTACTGTTTTTCCTAATGTGATATGAGCAACCTGTTTTTGTGTTGCATGTTATATGGCATATTGTTGCATGCATAATGACATATTGAGATTTATTCTCACCCCTTCTCCCTTTATTGTTTTAGATCCCGCTGAGACAGGAGGACCGGACCGGTGAGGCCGAGGAGGAGTTTGGACATCTTTTTGGTTGTCAGGGTATGTGGTGGTTGGGAGTTGGGGTTGTGGTTGGTGGTATTCTTTTGGGAAAAGTTTGTATATACAACTGTTATAAACAAGTTTCCAGTGTGTCGTTTTGTAATTAAACCTGGGAGTTGATTTGTGCTAAAGTGGGCTTGTGTATGCCTGTATATTTGTATTGTTTACGTTTAAACAGGTTTTGATTTGAAAGCAGGTTTATACGCTACCTCCGAGTAGAGGGGTTATTTTGAAATTGTTTTGAAAAAGGGTAATATACTTTTCAAGTTAATAAAAGAAAAGTTTTTGTTTAAAGGTGTACTTTGAGGACCCTCTAGCTTAGGACACGAGTTATAGGTCCTGGAGTTGGGGAGAGCCCTCATAGTTGGTATCAGAGCCATGGCTAGAAGTCAAGGGTAGATGTCTAGTCTAAGAGGGAGTGTGCGATCTCTGACGCCGAGTGTTTAATGCAGGGATTGGTGAAATGGCTGGGACTGGTGATGACCAGCAGAGGGAACAGGGAAACATTGGTGATTTGGGTACTGGGGAAAACCAGAACGCTGATATGATGGCTATGTTTCGGGTCTTCCTTCAGAATATGGCAGCTCAGGGGCAGACACGGCAGCAACCTGAGGCTAGGCCAACGCAGGGGTTAGAAAAGTTTATCAAATTAGCTCCACCAAGCTTCAACGGGGATCCAGATTCAGCGATAGCTGAGAGATGGTTGGAAGCTATGGATAAAATCTTTTTGGCAATGGAAATTACAGATGAAGAAAAGGTTAGATGTGCAGTGTTCAAATTAGAGGGTCCTGCTGAACATTGGTGGCAAATTCTTAAGAAAAGTTGGGAGCGGGACCACACGCCCTAAACTTGGGACAATTTCACAAGAAGGTTCAAAGAACATTATATTCTAGTGATTACCAGAGACAAGAAGGAAGTGGAATTTCTGAAACTTGAGCAGGGGTCAATAACAGTGGCTCAGTATTATGCGAAATTCACAGAGCTAGCAAGGTATTGTTCACACTTAGTGCCAGATGAAGGAAGAAGAGTTTATAGATTTGTGAAGGGACTTAGAGTGGAGTTCCGCAAAAAGTTGTTGATACATGATTTTCCCAATTATCAAGCGGCAGTAAACATGGCCTACAGAATTGAAAATGACATTGAGGAACATCAGGGCAAAACTGAAGGTAGTGGAATTAAACCTAAGCTTTCAGGTCAGAGTTCAGGGCAGAGCAAAGAACCGCAAAAGCCTTCCACTTCTGGAGTGGCTAAAGGGGGAAATATTATAGTTTCTACTCGTTCTGTATCTGGCCATTTTGGGACTGTTTGCAACTTCTGTAAGAAGGTAGGGCATTCTGAAGATAGTTGTTGGAGAATGCAAGGTAAGTGCATGAACTATGGAGAAGTTGGGCATTTCAGGAGAGATTGTCCTAAACCTCGATGGTGTCAAGCTCCAGGTAACAAACAGCAGGGTGACCAGCCAGGAGTTGGTGCCAAGAGGGATGTTGAGGGAAAGCCTAAGGAGAGGGTGCAAGGTAGAGTGTTTGCCTTGGGTCGTGGCGCGGTAGATCCCACCGCGGTCATTAGAGGTATTGTCCCTGTCTCAGGTGTTAGGGCTCGTATTCTTATCGACCCTGGATCGTCCCATTTATATGTGGCATTTCATTTCACATTTGTTTTGCATAAGTTGCCTAAGTTGTTGCCTTATGTGCTAGAGGTCTCTACTCCTTTGGGTGAGTACCTCAAATTCTCTTTGATCCATCATGATTGTGAATTGGTTATATGTGGCCATGTATTGCCAGTGGATTTGGTAGAGTTACCAATCCAAGATTTTATGTATTTTAGGCATGGACTAGTTGAGTTATTGTCATGCCTTGGTGGACTGTCGCAGAAAGCGAGTCACCTTTTCTATGCCTGATGTGCCTGTGTTTATATTTGATGCTGATTAGTCTTTATTTGGCATTCATGTTATACCTGCATTAAAGGCGAGAACGTTGTTATCAAAAGGGTGTGAAGGAAGTTGGCACCGAGATTCATTGGTCCATTTGAGGTATTAGAGAAGGTGGGAGAGTTAGCCTGTTGATTGGCTTTACCTCCATCTCTTTAGTCTCCCCATGATGTGTTTCATGTTTCCATGTTAAGAAGGTAATGTTATGATTCCTCTTATGTCTTGAGTTCTCCTCCCGAGGATGTTCAGGTGGATATGTCCTACGTGGAGAAACCATTACGGATTCTGGAATGGCAGGTTCGGGAATTTCGTACCAAGAGTATTTCCGTGGTGAAAATTCTGTGGAAGAATCACACCATCGAGGAAGCTACTTGGGAATTGAAATCTGAGATGAGACAATAGTATCCTGATTTCTGTGATCATTCAGGTAAGTAAAGTCCAAATTTGGGACAAATTTTATTTAAGGGGGAGTGAATGTCACGACCCTAAACTTAGGCACCAATTTGGGCACACGTGGAGCACGTGGGGGTGGGGTGCATTGCCTCTCCTGGTAGACATTATATGATCATTGCACTGTTATGTGATTATTTTTATATTTTGGCCAACTTATGTGATTTAGGTTGGGAATAAAGTAAATTTAATTATATAATGTCTAATTGGGGCCAAATGGGAATTAAGGTGTTAAAGTTATAACAATTGAATTTTTAAGTGAAATGTTATAAAAAGTATTGAGGAGCTTGAGTGTAAATAAAACCTCAAAGTGGTTGTTTGTAGTTAGTTGATTCCTTGAGGAGCTAAAGTGTAAGATTGATATATAAATATCAACTTCTCCCCAGAACCTTCTCATTCTCTCCTTCTTCAGTATCTTTCTCCCTACGTTTCATCCAACCTAGGGTTATCTTCGGAAATTCATAATAATTCAACCGTTACACCGTTCTTGATTCTGATCGCATATTATTGATCAGTGAAGCGAGTAGATCATTTAGAGCCGATCAAATCTTATTTTCATTTCGACCAATTTTGGTAAGTTATTATGGTTTTGTTCAAATAATTGTTCATGCTAAGTAAATGATGTTAATATGTGATGTAAATGATCGTTGGTAAAGTTGGATCATTTTATTTTGATGTTGAAATGGAAAGAAAATGAGTTGGGTTATGTTGTGAATCCATGGCCTAAGTATTGGGTTTGGATTTGATATGGTTGTGTTTTATACATGTTATATGGCATGGAGGGAGTATGTTTGATTGTTATGAAACTCATATGTGGAGATTAGAGTTAGTTTATACCTCCTGGTCATAGCTGAAACTTAGAATTGGTTTATGTGTTTGGTAACTGATATTGTCGTAGCTGATGCTGAGGATCTGGTGTTGGGCACGACTCATGCCCATTAGCACGAGTCGTGACCAAGGAGTTGCCAGTCGTGCGACACTACTTCTCTTTTGGGATTGAAGTCGTGAAGGGTAGTCGTGAAATCTGAGACAGTCGTGCGGGGATTGGGCACGACTCGTGCCAATTAGCACGAGTCGTGACCAGGACATGGTCTTGGTACTTACTTTGCGAGCTTGTAACTATGAGTAACTTAGCTTGGATTTAGTCCCTTTGTGACTATACTTTTAGTACAACTTTAGTACTATATAATGGAACCTTAAATGGTCCAAAGTGATATTGAGAAGTGCTTTAAATATTGTCCCAAAAATGGTTGAAAGTCAATTGTAACTTTAATCAAAGTTGTTAGAATTTAGGTAGATTTATATTGAACCTTTATAGAAGGTGTTCCACGTTATTTTGGGGGTGTAGGGCTACGTATTTGACATTGTACCTCTACGTGTGGTTACCTCTATTTAGTTATTGATTCATATAGGGCGTGGAATAATTGTAGCACTATTTCATGAGTTGAACATGGGTGTAAATACCCTGTTATCGCATTGATACGATTCCATAGTGTTTATATATATACCTCACACTATTGTGAGGGTGAGGGTTCGACGGGAGTGATATTATCATATTATGTATTGATATCCCAATTATGAATTTATATTCAAGTAACGGTTTATGTACTTGAACGTTTACATCAGCGTGGTTGGGTGTGACTCAATAATGTGTAAATATATGTTGCACTATTTCATTAGTTGAGCAAGAGTATAAATACCATGTGTTGGATTATTGTACTCTATAGTGTTTAAGTATATGTCACGCTATTGTGAAGGATTGGCAGGACTGGGTTGGTATTAAGTTTGGAAGTGTGTAGACATGGGCAACTTAGTACGGAATTGATTCCTCTATGACTATAACGCTAGTACAACATTTGTACTATGTAAGGGAGTCTTAAATGACCCAAAATGAGAAAGGTAAGGGCTTTAAATAGTGTCCTGAAAATGGTTGAAAGGCAATTATGAAACATGAACCAAAGTTGATAAAACTTGGTAAATTGTTATAGAACCTTTATAGAAGGTGTGTAATAGTACGACATGGATATGTAGGGCTTACTTGAAATATATTGTGCCCATATGTGATAGCATATTCATAGTTGGTGGTGCACATTGTGTTTAAATACGTGTTGCACTACTTTATTGGGTTGAGCATGAATGTTATACCATGTTATTGGTTTGGCATTATTCAACAATGTTTACAAGGTAAGTTTCACTGTGGAAATGGTTTGACATGATTAATATTAACATGTTATATATTGATATCCCTATGTGTGGATGTAATGTCAAGTAACTGTTTATGTACTTGGATATGATTATATGAACTGCTGTTATGGGTATAGTGGGATACAATCAAGTATAGATTTGTTCTATAAGTGATTGAATTGCATTATACCTATGACTTGGCATGTCTGTTGGCCACAGACATGTTAATAGCCACTGTTGTATCGTGCCAAAAGCCTTACAGATAGCTGGGAATGTTACATGATATTGTGACATGGCATGTCTGTGGTCACAGACGTGGGATTAGCCACTTGATATGGGATTGGCCACTTTATGTGGGACTGTATCGTGCCAAAAGCCTTACAGATAAATGAGAGTTATTATATTGTAATTGGCCTCTGCTGTATGTGCCATCCGCCTTACAGATAGAGGGGAGACTTATATGTTCTATACGACTGATTATCCAGGTGGGAAAGGTAACGTAAAGTAATTACTGTTTTCCCAATGTGATATGAGCAACCTGTTTATGTGTTGCATATTTGGTTGAGCAACATGGGTGTGTTGCATATTATATGAGCAACCTGTTTATGTGTTGCATATTGTATGACTTACAGATCAGGAGGAAAAGGTAACGTAAAGTGATTACTGTTTTTCCCAATGTGATATGAGCAACATGTTTTTGTGTTGCATGTTATATGGCATATTGTTGCATGCATAATAACTTATTAAGATTTATTCTCACCCCTTCTCCCTTTATTGTTTTAGATTCCGCTGAGACAGGAGGATCGGACCGATGAGGCCGGGGAGGAGTTTGGACATCTTTTGGGTTGTCAGGGTATGTGGTGGTTGGGAGTTGGGGTTGTGGTTGGTGGTATTCTTTTGGAAAAAGTTTGTATATACAACTTTTATAAACAAGTTTTCAGTGTGTCGTTTTGTAATTAAACCCAGGAGTTGATTTGTGTTAAAGTGGGCTTGTGTAAGCCTGTATATTTGTACTGTTTACGTTTAAACATATTTTGGTTTGAAAGCAGGTTTATACGCTACCTTCGAGTAGAGGGGTTATTTTGAAATTGTTTTGAAAAATGGTAATATACTTTTCAAGTTAATAAAAGAAAAGTTTTTTTTTTTTTAAAGGTGTACTTTGAGGACCCTCCAGCTTAGGACACGAGTTATAGGTCATGGAGTTGGGGAGAGCCCTCACAACCTCACCAGCTCCAAACCTCGGCCAAGGCTACTGGTCACCAGGCTTCTCATTCTTTACTGATAATAATTTAATACCATGTGAATAGTATTACATGTATCAAAATTTGATTTTGATACATATTACTTAATTAATTGGAGATACCATAATATAAACCAACATACTATAATCTATTTTATTTTATTTTATTTCAAAATTCTCTTCTTCTCTTTGGATATAATCCCCCCTACAATCCTACTCCTTTCAATGCAAAATAATTATTTATTGTTTAATAATTTATAACATGTTTAAAAAAAAGTTATTATTAAAATTTCATAGAAGAAATATCAAAATTAACCTAATAAATTATTTGTATTACTATCATAGGTTATTCAACTAAAACAAAATATAATTAATGGAATAAGTATCAATGTAATGGTAAATTGAAATTAAATTTATAGCCCAAAGAGAACAAATATTTTAAATCAATTTTTAAATTTAAAAACAATAAAAACTGTTTGTTCTTTGTCCTTGTTTGTTAATGTTGGAAAAGGATCATAATGATTGACATTAAATGAACTGCTCGTGCTTGTCTGCTAGTAGCCATCAGAATATCGCAACTGACTATTCCTTTGGCATCCATAATTAATGGTACAAGTCAATTAGAGGGCGTCAATTCACTCCGTTTAAAGTTTAAATTTTCATTTCAAAATTAATTGGTATTTAAAGAAGTAGTTCTAACACACCTCTCACTCACGTGATTATGTTCTGATGATAGGATGTTATATACTGATGTTCTACCTTAAAAACAACAAATTGATACTAAAAGAAATGAATCAAAATTTTTATGTATTATATGCAAAATTATTTAATTCTTGATGTAAGATAATGTCTCTAACACCTCGTGTCACAATCTCGTAATAGTGTAACATATATTTTTTTTTTGTCTCAAAATAGTGTCACTTAATTAATAACACATTTTAATAATAAATACTCCATTTTGTCCCAAAATAAATAAAAGGAAAAATTGCAAATAAAATTAATGTACTCTTAGTTTTTGCGTTTTTTATCACTAAACTAATTTTTTTCGTACAACACATTACACTAATTTATTTTTGTATCAATGGTCAATTTTACTAACGGACTTAGTTTTTTTTCCGTTAAATGGTCATGTGTCATTACATGTGACCTTTTTTCATGGTAGTTTAGTCTGAAGAGTAAAAAAAGGAATAAAAGGTTTAATTTTTCTTTTCAAAACGGTAGGAGGTGAATTAAAAATATGAAAAGGAAAATCTAAAACCTAAAATTACCTTAGGTTCTTCTTCATTCATACCCCCCATTCCACCCCTCTGCCTCCCTCACCGTCCCTCATGAATGGTGTCTCCCCCTTCGCCTCCCTCACCGTCCCTCATCAATGGTGTCCCTCACTGTCCCTCATTAATGACGTCTCCCCCTTCCTCCATACCGCTCCTCTCTTTCTCTCTCTTTGTCTCCCTTTTCTCTACCTTCTTCTCCAATTGGTGATTCCCACTCCACCTCTGCACTCAATCGCCAACCCCCTGCTCTTGCAACACCAAGGTGATGTTCTTTTGCTTCGGATTCAAGGAGAAAGGACAGTGACATCTCTTCTTCACCAAATTTTGTTTAATATTCTCAAATCTATTTTTATTTTATTTTGAGGTTCATGTTCAAATTAAAAACTAGCCATGGTAGTGACATCTCTTATTCGCCAAATTCTGTTCAATATTCTCTCTCTCCCTTTTATTTTTTTGAAGGGATTTTTGCTTGTAATTGGGAAAAACCCAGAACAGATCTGAAGTTTGAGTGTTGAATAAGTGTGAACTAATTAAAAGGGGATTGTAAAGAAATTCATTTTATTTATTTGTGTTTGGGGGTGTGATTTACATATTATGAAGGGCATCACCATGTCGGACATGAAGGTTTATGGTGTTATGTTGGTGGTGGCTGCATTGATGGGAATGATGGTAAACTGTATAAATCGAGGTATGAACGTGGTTCGTAACAGGTCAAGGCCCAATGGATTGGGTCTAAAATATAATCCATACAAGTCTCCAATACGACATAGGGAGTAGGCTTCCCTAGCTATGCTCGTCATGCCTACTCGTCATTTCCCACTATGTTGACATAGTCATAGCAGAGCGAATAATGATCTAGGCATTTACATATGCCGACCAAGGCACCTACAAAAGCCGACGAGGGCTTCACCAAAGGACGACCATGGGCCTCCTCGGTTTTCATCGGGGTAAGAAAATGGGCTTCCCTACCCTTGCTCTCCTCTTCCTCGACATTCATGTATGTCGACCAATACTTCATGTCGAGGAGCATGCTTCCTAGGCATACGTACAGAAGGCAATACTAATCCTACTCAAACAAGTATTGTGGGAAGTTATAATCCAACTAGGATTATAACCCTTGTTGGGTATGCATACTTTAATCCTTCTTGTCTTTGCTTTAATTTGATTGATACCATAACCTCATCTCTATTTTCTGGACTTTCGGCCCATATGTAATGAAGCTTAGACTTCAATTTTTTAGTACAAGTCCATTTTATAGAATAGGTTTATTTAGGCTTTGTAAGTACCCAAATCCGATTCGTAATAATACGTTAATTCGCACTTTCCAGATTAACTAGATTTTTCGGGATTGTCCGGATCATCCAAAATCAAAAGTGTATTAAAAATATGTTAGAAAACGTGAAAAATATTACTTTTAAAAAAACACGCAATTTTCGGGACTGTTCCGACATTTATTCGGACAATTATATAAAAAAACTGTCAAAATCCGAGCAAAGGACGAAACAATGATAACTCGTCTCAAAATTCTCCCCAAGGGTCAAATCAGGGTCAAATCAAGTCAGAGTGTGAAATGACCAAAATACCCCTGATAGTTAGGCCGGCCGGCCTGTTTTACTTGCTTAACCAGTAAGTCGTCCAACGGTCAATTCAATAAATTGAAATGCCCAAAATGCCCTCAACATGAAAGAGAGGCCGGTCGGCCTGTTTTGCAAATTTACAGCCTATAAATACAGCCTCAGTCATTCAGTAAATGGTCCAAAAAATTTAACTCTCCTGCCTCTATACCTCGATTCCAGCATCCCAATCTCCCTCGAAAGTCCCAGAAACTTCCTCAATTTGCGTGAAAGCCTCGTTTTTCCCAAACAAACACAATCCAAACACTTTTCAAACACTTTTCATATCCATTTTACGATCCCTCGGAAGATAGAGTCAAAAAACCTAACGATTGGTAAACTCTCCTTCTCAATCTAAACTTTCATCCCCTTTTACGTCTTTTTCGCTATTTCTGTTCCGATCAAACTCTTCAATATGTTGACATTACTTTGTCTCCGAGTCAAGAGATGACCCTCTCTCTATTACTCTTCTCTTTCCAAAAGAGTAATTTAGAGTTAAAATGGGAGATCTTGACTCGTTATTTGTCATTTTATCTTATTATGTCATTTACCGTCCGAATCGTTTGATTCGTTGATTGTCATTTTACCGTCCGAATCGTTTTGATTCGTTGATATTATCATTTCCATTACATGTCATTTACCGTCTGAATCGTTTGATTCGTTGATACTGTCATTTCAATACTGTCATTTACCGTCCAAACCGTTTGGTTTGTTGATCATATTTACTTTAACGTCCGAGTCAAGAAATTGACTTGTCGATCGTCATTTCATTACTGTCGATTACTTTAAACGTCTTTTCTTTACTATCATTTTATCAAAAAAGGGGTAACGTTATAATGTCTGATTCATGTCAAAATACCCCTCATTTCAAAACCCGCCATTCAAACTCATTTTCAAGTAATACACAAACACACACACACGCACAATTTTCGAGAAAGGTAGAAAGACTCGTCAATACGAGGCGTTTCGGGTGAGCACAGTTAATCTCTTCCCGAGGCGTAACGTGACCTCCGAACCTAACAATCTCTGTTCAAATTTTTTTTTCAAAGTTTTGGCTCATAATAAAAATGGCGTGGCGACTCTCCTTTTAGAAATTCAAACCGCTCGCCGCTCTCGCGATCTCGAGCGAAGCCGAATCGTCCGGGCGCCGTCTCGAATCGGGGGTAATTTCAGTTGGCGACTCCGCTGGGGACTTTTTAACATGTTTTTCAAAACTGCTCTCATTTTTAAAAACATTTTGTGGGTCAAACTTTCGTTTACCCTTTCTCGTTTTTGTGTGTGTGTGTTTTCTTACCATGGCGTGTTACTCATTTTTTTCTTTCAAAAAAAAAAAGAAATTTAAACAGCTCCAATTTTCAAAACATTGGACTGTTTTAAAAAAATGTGTTGTTTTTCACTCTTTTGAAATCATAAAATGTTTGTGCATATTTGTTCATAAATTGGTTTTCGTGCAATATTTTGAACTGCTCATAAATTCTTTAAAATACATTTTGAAAATCT
Source organism: Adenophora triphylla var. japonica (assembly GCA_022495995.1). NCBI lineage: Eukaryota > Viridiplantae > Streptophyta > Magnoliopsida > Asterales > Campanulaceae > Adenophora > Adenophora triphylla. The sequence goes on from JAFEMH010004275.1 coordinate 154,403, forward strand.
CTGTTTTACTCAGAAAAAGAATTTAGTGACCGCACACTACGCGCACTGTTACCATGTACACTTGCACACTACAACCCTTAACCCGGGGTGACCGTTCAGTTGCAACTTGAAGGCCTTCATATGCCTCTCTCGTGCACACGGGGTCATCCCAAACAGCCCATCATTGCCCGTGTAGCCATGAACTCTTTGTGTCACACTTCGTCCAAGACCTTGGTTGGGTTTTGGCTTAGTTCGTGTCATAAAGCCTAAGTGTATATTCTTACACATATCTTCCTTACAAGTCAAAACTTAAAAGTTGAGATCAAAGATCGTTTCTCGACCCGGAGTCTTAGCTTTTGGCTTTGACTTTGACGCAGAACCGTGTTAAAAATATACCCGAAGGTTCTATGTGACGCCGTGTCATCAAACCTTTAACGTATGAACCATACCAGTCACAACTTGGCCAATGCCAAGAGCTAAGGCCCCTCGCGAAAGCGAGTCAAAGAGAGGTCATGCCGAAATTTTGGCACAATTTCTGCCTTAACTCGAGGATGTTGACTTTGACCGTGACATGCATGACATATGCGTCGAAAGTTTACATGACCAGCTAGCCCTAAGTTCACTTTTCCTTTTGTCGGTGGAATCTGCTTGTCCTGTAAGACCCTCGCTCGGGATTTTCCATCCCGAGAAGACGATTTACAGGTGAAAAACGAGGGGTCTATAGACGTAGTGTCGGGATCCACTGATTTAGAACCTAGAGTAGTTGCAAAAAAGAAGAGCAATCTTTTTCGACCAATTAGGATTCTGAGAAAACGTGTTTTAAGTAAACTTAAGCAGTAATTGCATGTTGCACGAGCCTAAAAGCCTTGAGCCAAATACCTGCGCCGAAACCTAAGCCCTACCTTTCGTTCCCTGCACCGAACAAAGAGTGGTTCAGAGTCCCGAGTCGTCGTCTCTTCAGCATTACAGTTACGGAATCGTCAGATAGTTCATCAGTTTCCTCAGTTCCTACAGTTAGATCCTCCGGAATGTCAGATTCGCCGAGAAATCGTGACGGGAACGGAACCCCGCCACCGGTAAACGACATGACATTGGAAGAAGCCATTCGGGCTTGCAAGGTCCATAAGAAACAGAAAGAAGATCAGCAGAACTTCGTGGTACAGCTCCTAAATGAGCGAGTTATAACAGCTATTCCCCGGTCAGATGGTACCTTCGATTTAATCGAGGACGACGATCCTCCCCGATCAGCTCCCCAAACCTTTAACCAAGTTCCTCCGCCTTCGAACTACGAAAATCCTTCAACTCAAGGAAATGGCTGACCAAGGCTTCATGTTGCCACTTCCCAAGGCGCCCCTGTCATACACGGCTAAGCAGGTTCTGCCCCTTTCACTCAATACAATCAGCGCAGTGCTGGACCCTCTCAAACAGATCCAAATATCCTTCAATATCCTCACGGGTTCAACCCATTACCCATATACGAGCCTCAGAATTACGGGATAAAATCCCGATTTAACCCAGAAAAGGCTTCCGCATATCCAAATATCTCAAGTCTGCCACCTTCAATTACTGCCTCTCTGATTGCTACACCAGGCACCGAGCCTCAAAGCCCGCCATTGGATCCAACCCTGGTCTGGATGATCGAGCAAATGAAGGAAATGAAAGCCAGTATGGGGAGTTCCAAGAAAGAAACCCGCCCCGTTTAGTGGTGGGTTTTGGCGGGTTGGGCTCGCCCCGCCCCACCAGCCCGTATTGGTAACTCTAGGCATATCATACAACCACCCAGGGGCCAATCGGAGAAACCACATTCGCACTAACCTTCAGATCTGAGGCTATGTCACCAGATGAGATGGCTATCCCTACAACAAGAAACTCAAACTACGATGAACAAGTCAACAAGGTCAACATGCTGTTAGACCTAGACCTAATAGATGAGAGAAGACTAGCTGCTCAGATGAGGATGGTAAACTACAAACAAAGGATCAAAGCACAAAAGGGTCAACAAAAGAGTGTTCCAAGTTGGCGACTGGGTAATTAGAAAGATTAAAACTACTGGCAGAAAAGCAGAACAGAACAAGCTCTCCCCAAACTGGAAGGCCCCTACATCATCAATCAAATTATTAGAGAAGGGACCTACAGAATAAAGACTACAAATGGCAAGAGTTGAAACATCCGTGGCATTCTGATCATCTACAGATATACTATCACTAGTTTATAGTCTGTATTTTATGTTATAGATTAGTCTTTGTTAGTATTTTCCTTTATTTTAAGTAAAATAGGATTACAGTTTGATGTAATCAGTATCAGTTAATGAAGAATCAGTTTTCATCAAGAAAATGACTAGCAAGACACATCTGAAATACGAGGAGCTCCCTCCTCGACATCTAAGGAATAAATTCCCACACTTTATCTAATACCTATGTCAAATGACCCTACTCGGCATGGAGAGATAAACCCTAAAAAATTATCTAAGACCTATGTCGAATGACCCTACTCGGCATAGAGAGATAAAACCTAAAAATTGTCCAAGACTCATGACCGAACGACCCTCCTCGGCATGAAGAGACAAATACTCAAAATTTTATCTAAAACCTATGACCGAATGACCCTTCTCGGCATAGAGAGATAAAACCTAAAAATTGTCTAAGACTTATGGCCGAACGACCCTCTTCGACATAAAGAGACAAGTACTCAAAAACTTATCTGAGACCTATGTCAACTCCTCAGTATAAAGAGATAAGACATCAATAATTTGTCTAAAACTTATGGTTGAATGACCCTCCTCGGCATAAATAGACAAGTACTCAAACACTTTATCTAATACCTATGTCGAATGCCCTTCCTCGGAATAGAGAGATAAAGCCTCAAAAATTTATCTAATACCTATATCGAATGACCTTTATTGGAATAGAGAGATAAAACATCAATAATTTATCTAAGAATAATGTTGAACGCCCTCCTCGACATAAAGAGATAAATATTCAAAAACAAAGGCCGAAAGACCTTTCGCGACTTAATGAGTAAATTTATTATTTATCCAAGTGATTAGAACGAATGTGCTTCCTCGGTTTGAGAACTAATTCCAAAGGACGAGGTGGTCTTCCTCTACTTCTCAAGAAAGTTGGATACTTAGACAAGTGTTCAACATTCAATCATTCAATATACGTTCAAACAATCAACATTCAAGATGAAACAGTTCAAATAAAAGCAGTAAAGTAAAGTCGACAAAGAGTTGAAGAAAATCCATTATGTTAATAAAGTTGAATTACATGGAGGCCCTATTACATCAACAAAATAAAATCAAAAAAGACCCTTAGATTGATCATCACCCCTGAAGAGATACCCTGTTCAGTAGCAGCAGGGGGAATGATGACTTGATCGGCATGGGCTTCCTCAGCTCTCTCTTCCTCGTCTTCAGAGCCCATGCCTTCCTCCTCGATCTTCTCAATTAAAGTATGAATGTTCAGTGTATCGAGGGGAGGAGGGACCCAAGAAGGATGACCGGCCTGAGCATCTAGGGAGGCAATAACCTTCAAAGCATTACCAGAGAAGAGGATGAGATGGTGCATGGACCGGGCCGCCTCATCATAGGAGACTTGGCAGATAAGCCGAGCAAGCCCCTCCAGGTTGAGACCAAGAGAAGGATCCACAATGGCCCTCCTAGTTAAGTGCAAGTATCCGTCGGAGTACACGGTGGTCGTCTTCTTAGCCACAACTTGTTTAAAGGTCGAGCTAGCCTTGTAACGAGGCAAGGGTGTACCCTCCAGTCTGGGTACCTACTTCCCCTAGACACTGGGACCATGGGCACTAGGACGTCCAAGGGGCCTGGTATAATGCCGGCCTGAACATAATAACGTTAGTCGGTCTCCAGACTTGACAAACAGAACGTGCCGACGGAGGCAAACTGCATCAACCTCTCAATTAACTGGCCACTCTAGTCAGGCCTCCACACCTGCTCAGGCATGCCTGGAAACCCCCATCCTTGTCGGCCCTCAACCCTTATGACATGGTTGTTCTACCCTGAGACCTTACTCGACATGGGGTATATAAGTTTTGGTTGATTAGGATCACTCCTTACCACTATCACCCTCGTATCCTCCTTATAAATTACAGTGAAGAAGTAGTGGAACGCAGACTGACAAGGATCAAAACCTAAGCTATGACAAAGAACGATGAAGCCGGTGAGGAACCTCATGGCATTGGCACCTATCATTGCATGGACCGCCTGCATATCTTCTAGGAACTCATAGATAAATGGGTCTAGGGGAAGATGGAGGCCGAGCTGGAATTGCTTGTAGAAGAAGTGGACATAGTTCAAGGAATAAATAAAGTCCTTCATGGACTCCTTATCTTTTACAGGAGCACCAGGGAGGTAGCTAAGTTGATACTCATCTCTCGACACCCCATACTTGGAATGTAACTCCTCAATCATTGGCTCCTCGACTTTAGAAGGCTTAGGCCTCGGGGTATAAGTTCTAACTCGGTTGGACCTATCTCGTCCTCTCCCTTGGCCCCCAGCATGGGCTCCCTCAACAAAGGCATCCACGATCCTCCCAAAAGTCGAGGGACCAGTAGGACAAGTAGTGTTACTTCCTATTCCCGTCATAGCTGCATAAGCACAGAAAAATAAAGGTCAAAATTTTGGCCAAGGTAAATGGAATGAAGAGGATGAGGAAGGGTATCCCTCCCCGTCCTATTAATTAAAACCGAGGAGGGATTCTTACCCAGCAAAGGACGCTCCAAATGGTCAGACTTCAGATAATCAGGTTGATGTGATCAAGGATCTCAGTCCAACCGAGGAACAACACGACATTTGGGGAATCTACATCAAGTCGGTCGATCCTAAACCGACTAGGGTAATGCACGTCGGTTCTAGGAGATTGGTACCTCGTCAATATCTCCTCAATTTCACTCAGACTCAACATCATCCGTGGATCATCAAATCGTTGGTAGATTTTAAGATTTTGGGTGTGATATCAATACAAGGCATTTGGCTTACTTCTCCAAGTACGGGCCATGACTATGACGAGGAAAGCACAAATATTGGTTCAAGAAAAGCTTCAAGAACAAGTACAACAATGGCAGTTTCTAAACCCACCAAGAAGAATAACACCAAAACCCAAAAATTATGAAGAAAAACGAGATAAAGAAGAAGATTTATACCTGAAATCAAATATTGGTGATGGGAAACTCCAGAAAATCAAGCACAAACTCAAGAATCTGATTTGCGGTTTTGAAGCTTATGGGTCTCTCTCCAAGTTGAACAGTGATAAAAGAGTAAAAAGGAGAGGGGTTTTTTCTTTTATACCCAGATCTAAAACGGGTTTGGGTCAAAAAACGGCTTAAGGCGCCGTCTACATCTCCACAATTAATGTTCTAGCAGGTTCCCAAGGAGAATGTCTCGTCATTGATATCTGCACCCATCAATATCCAAATAATCGGCAGATAAATGATTTACACCTCATAATTCGTAATAACCCATTCGTATTCGTTTAAGCCGAGGTCGAGCAGCACTTCCTGCTCGTCATAGCCGAGCTAGGAAGTCGGGAGCCACTGAACGGTATAAACCGAGGTACAAACGTGGGTCGTAACCGGGTAAGACCCAATGTATTGGTGTGATGATGTGTGTATCCGAAAATTTTCCCATTTTTTGTTTAAAAGAAAATCAACGAAAACGGAGTCGCCACGCCATTTTAATTTTGAGGGCCAAAACTTTGAAAAAAGCCCGAGATCAGAGATTTAGGTTCGGAGGTCATGTTACGCGTCGGGAAGGACGTTAGTGTGCACCCGACGCGCCTCGTAAAACGAGTCTTCCAAGCTGAAAATCATTTGTGTGTGTGTGTGTGTGTGTTTTGGCCAAAATAAGTTGAAACTCAGAAAAGTAAAAATTGGGATATCTTTTTAAGACTTTAAACTGATCCCATGATTTTTTGGAAGATTTTTGGATTGAGATTTGGTACTCAAAAGACCTTTTGAAGTTGAGAGCCATTTCTGCCAGAATGAAAAAGGCAGTGGACCTTTGATTTTGAAATAGATTCAAGGGTCTTAAAACTTCATAATCTGGATAAACTCAGAGAATGAAAGTTGTTCTAGACACCTTAAATAAAGTTTGTGCGAAGGAATTTTCCATTTTGGAGAAGATTTGAGGGGTCAAAACCTTCTGTAAACCTCAGATATGAGATCTGGATTCCCAGAAGCTGATGAACTAGCCTCTGAAAGAAAATTTGAAAAGAGGAGTTTTACTCACCCAAAAAATAAGGTAAAAATATATCTGGAAATCTATGGATGTTGGCTACAAAAAGTGTTTTGTAGTCAACACCAAATTCCAAGTTCATCTGTGTCCAAAAATTAAGACCATGGACTGAGGTCTGAGAAAATTGCTACTGGACAGCAACTTCTCAAGAAAGAAAATATGATTTTAAGGGGGGTTTTGCATCCATGCTTGTCCCCATTTCCCTAGGTTTTGGTTAGTGATCACTAGACATTTTAGTGGTGAATCAACTATACCAAACCATCCTTGGGGTACATTAGGACTAAGCATTTCATTTGCTTGGGAAGGGGATTTTTATCCTTTGAAAATGAGATTTTATGCTTGAAAATGGTTTTTAGGGTTTTGAAAATGAGTTTTCTTTGCAAGAAAGTAAGAAAGCTTGAAAATAATTTTGATCTTTGTAGAAGATCATCCATGGAGATGGTCTTCCATGGTGATCTTCTTAGATCTAGAGCAAGAAGATGAAAGAACTACATTTTGTAGTTTGAAGATGCATGCATGGATGAGATTTAGGGTTAGGAAGAGGAGGGTTTACCTATCTTTCTTGTGTTCTTGAGTGTTTGGCTTGAGTGTATGAGTGTTTAGGGCTTTAATATGAGAGTGAGTGGATGAGTATGAGTTGGGAAAGATTGGAGAGAAAATGGTGACAATTCAAGTGAATTCTCACTGTTTTCTCTCTATATTTCGCCAGAGGTTCGGTGCAAAATGTGTTTTTCCTCCTTATTTTTGTGACTGGAAGGCTCAATTTATAGCCCTCTGGAAATTGCAAAGATGTCCGCGCGGATGGGACTGCTTGGCGTGCACTGTTCATTAAATGCAGCTCCAGCTTTGGACAAGAAGAATATTTCTTTTCAAAATTCAAATTAACAGCCAGTTTTTTGTTTCCAGCCATTGCTATATTTGGTTTTCTTCTTTTGTTTTGCTTTTTGAGATTCTTTTTGAGGTTTAGCCTTAAATAACAATGCCCATTTTACCCTCACTTTGTTAGAAATGTTAGGATTGTTAGGAATTGTTAGAAATGTTATAACTTTCGTTAATTTTCTAACGAAAATTCTAACAAGCTCAAATTGGAGCACTTACAATTGGGTCCAAAATATAATTCATACAAGTCTCTAATACGACATTGGGAGTGGGCTTACCTACCTATGCTCGTCATGCCTTCTCGTCATTTCCCACTATTTCGACCTAGTCATAATAGAGCGAATAATGATCAAGTCATTCACATATGCCGACCAAGGCACCTACAAAAAGCCGACGAGGGCATCACCGAAGGACGACCAAGGGCCTCCTCGGTCATCATCGGGGCAAGGAAATGTGCTTCCCTACCCTTGCTCTCCTCTTCCTTGGCATTCATGTACGTCGACCAACACTTCATGTCGAGGAACATGCCTATTAGGCATACGTAAATAAGGCAATACAAATCCTACTCAAACAAGTATTATGTGAAGTTATAATCCAACTAGAATTATAACCCTCCTCTCAGACAACTTCATATTCAAAGATGGATTCTACATCTTACACCTATAAATACAAGCCATAATTCACACAATTATGGTACATTTTTACGAACACATCTTTTGACTATAAACTATTGTCAATTAATTTCTCTCTCTAAATATAAATACTTACTCTCACGCCGGAGAGCCTTCGCCGGTGAAGTCCTGGCTTAGTTACGTATTTGTTATTCTTTTTCAAGCTATTCAAACATATAGTATACAACCTGCCGCTGAATTTGGGCTGATTCGAACGTTTTTGGCATCATCAGATGGCATAACTGAAAAACAAAAGTAAGCATCAATGCTAAAGTGAAAAAAAAAAAAAGTTAAGTGATGAGCATGAGAATAGATCAATAAATATGTACCTATTTAGAAATAGTTCAGTTTTTAAAATTTAATCGAGAATGAATTACCTAAAATATCCCTTAAATTTTTGTCACATGTGAGGCACGTGTTTATTTTAATGGGAAAAAACTAACCCAGTTAGTATAAGTGATTATAGATGCAAAAATAAATTGGTTTAATGTGTTGCATGCAAAAATAAATTAGTTTAATATGTTGTATGCAAAAACTATTAGTTTAATGGTGAAAACGCAAGAAATGAAGAGTATAGTGATTTTATTTGCAATTTTCCTAAATAAAAACTACAAATTTGTTCGATTTTGATCCTTAAAAAATTGACATATCATGCTATATAAATATTTTGACACAAGGGTAGTATTATAATACTGCTCCATACCGAAATAATTTTACTACTTTTTATTATGTTACTTTTTCTTCTGTCGTCGACACGAAAGTATTTGAGTAATATTAAATTTTTATTAATTTAAGTATTCTAATCAAATTTAAATTTGTTATTGATATACCACTATAAATACTATAAATAATAAATTTTAGATGTACATTAAAATAATTAAATTAATTTAAAATTATTACTTAAATTATCTCCGTGTTGACAAACAAAAAAAGTAGAAAGAACGTCAAGGGGCGCCGGATAGAGTTTTATTTTTAGGATGAAATGCAAGTTAATTAGACTATTTGAACCTAGTCATTCATTGCCAACTAACATCAAACCAAAATTAAATTATCAGCAAATTATCAACAAATCCCTTTCTTTGAAAATTGTGGTTATGATCATAAAATCAGAAGGAAAACTTATGGCATATGGGGATTTGGCCTGCTGGCTTGATCTCATGGCTTTCAATCTGGAGGTCATGGGTTCGATCCCCCTAGAAGTTAGAGGGAAGACTTTCTCTCCCTATGATTTATCTCCTATGTGCTTCTGTGCTTTCTCTCCCTATGATTTATCTCATATGTGCTTCTGTGCGTGCATGTGTGTGTGTGAGTAGTGGAAAAAAAAAAAAGGAAAACTTATGACTCTCTTCTTTTGGAGTTTGACGCATTTATAAAAATACCAAATTTCGTTTTCATTTATTATATTTTTCAATCATTTTTCACTTTTATCATTATAATTTTTTTCTTTAAAAAATATCATTGTAGTTTGGAACATGTATCATTTTAACCCCAAGATTGCGAATTGAGGCACATATTAATCACGAATTTAGGAACATATTTAGGGCTAAAATGATATACTCCCTCCGTCCCTAAATGTTTGTCCCATTTTCCCTTTTCCTTTGTCCCAAAAAGTTAGTCTCATTTCCAAAATTAAAGCTTCAAAATCATTAAATTTTCAAAACTTGTAGCATTTAGGGACGGAGTATTACATAACGGCGGTGTATATTATCAATAATTTTCAAAGCGTTCGTAAAAATAACCAAAATTAAAGCTTCAAAATCACTAAATTAAAATGTTTGAAAAGTCAAATGGGACAAACATTTAGGAACGGAGGAAGTATTTTCCAAAGTAAAATGATCTTTATGAAAAAAAAAAAAAAAGAGAGAGAGAGAGTATAAAGCTGAAAGTGAAACACACATGAAAATACAATTGATGAAAACAAAATTTGCTCGATTAAAAAATGTAAATTGACTCCCTTTTATGCTCCTATAGGCCAAGAATGTTCTTATTTTGAGGGTTAAAAAAAGAATTTTTTTTTTATTAATGAATGACTTAATCTATTAAAAGAATGGCTTTTCAAAATATTAGAAATTGCATTTAGTGAAGTTTGAACCTCTGATTTCTCATATGAAAAAACAACATCAGATTTCGATTGATATAAAACTCTTTTGACTTTGAGTGTTCTTTTGAGTAGCACAACAAATTGGAAGAAAATGAAAAAGTTTCTTTAATGGTAATATTGACAAGATTTAGTTGTTATGGTTGATAGTTAATTAATATTTGAACCTTCATATTAAACAATATTTACAGTGAAATTTGGTCTTAAAATATTAACATTTCTGACTTTTGTTGTGAATTTTGGTCTTCAAACTTCTCTTGGTGAAGGCATTATATAGAAAGTAAAGAACTCACCAACCATATGAATTAGAATCTTTAGAGTTTTTATATTTCAATGTATACTCGTAAAATGAATACTCCCTAAATGTTTATCTCATTTTCCCTTTTTCTTTGTCCCAAAAAGTTAGTCTTATTTTCAAAATTAAAGCTTCAAAATCACTAAATTTTCAAAACTTGTAATGTAACTATAAAACGTTTGAAAAATCAAATGAGACAAACATTAAGGGTAAGAGACGGAGGGAGTACTACCTAGGGTCGGCTCTAATGGTATGCAAACTGTGCCACCGTTCAGGCCCCTTAATTTGGATGGGCGCATTTTTTTGGCAATAATATATCGTTATTTCGTTGCCAAAATGAATATTTAAACCATATTTACAGATATGAAGAAAATTGAATGTTCATTTTGGAATTAATGAAAGGAGTAGTATTATATTTAGGAAATATAATTTCAATATTAAAACTTTGATAATTGTTTGTAGGTTTTCGAATTTTATAACTACATTTATAAGAAATAAATATAAAATTATAGGAGTATTATATTTTTGTAATCTATGAAGTACTAAATAAAGGGTGAAGTGATTTTGTCATTTTTTCCTCCAAAACTATCATCTATAATATAATAAAGGTCAAGAATAATCACCACACAATGAGTGGCTAGGATTGTGTTTCAAAAAAGATAAAGAGCGGCCAAGATTGATTCTCACCTCCAACATCAGTTTTAACTTTTTTTTTATTTTCAATCGTTGGATTTCTTTTCAATTTGTTTGATCATACGGCTGTAGATTGACTGTTTCTATTTCAATACATACTCCCTTCATCATAAGACTTTTAGTCAAATTGCAATAATTTTAACTATTAATTTAAATAGAAAATAATAATTCTTATAAAAATCTAAAAATCATTATTGAAAATATTATTAATTGTGTTATAATAAAAAAAACTAAATTTTTATTAGAATCACTATTTTTTATTTAAATTATTGATCAAAGTTACATCAATTTGACTAAAAATTTTCATTCACGTGGGACGGTACGGGAGTATAATAATGTAGTAATAGTATACATAACTATTATTTGGAAATTGGCGTGTACCAAGATTTTCAATTCAAATGTAAATGGAAAGAAAACAAGCAAGTGGTCTGGTTGTGTGTACCGATTGTCTGACTTTCTCTCAATTTACAATTTAACTGACATGAATTTTAGTTACTTTTGTAATATACTTTTTAAAAATAAAAGTGTGCAGATCTGATCGTTCCCTTTATTTTGCATAATCAACTCAATCAAATTTTGAGTAGTATTTTTAACGGTAAAACAATAACAATTTTTATAAAAAAAAATATGAATAATTTTATAGAAAAATATAGATATTTTCATGAAATTCTAAAAATTGTTATTGATAGTATTTTTAATGGTAAAACAATAACAATTTTTATAATTGCATAAAAATATCTAAATTTTCATAAAATTACGATCAAAATTCGATTGAGTTGACTATTAAAGTCAAAGTGATCTAAATTTTTCGAGACGGAGTGAGTATTTGTTTTTATAATATGTTGCAAATAAAAAAAATATGATGTTATATTTCCAAGTCATATATCATGGACATCTTTTTTAAGGGACAATTTGATCATTTCGCATGACATATTACCCGGAGTTAGTTTCATGACTAACTTTCGTTAGCCAAAATGCATATTTTGACCTTAATTTAACGTAATACTCCGTCAACTTCTATTCTGAATACTCTTACCCACTTTGTCATCTAGAGCGTCTTATTGATAAGTCTTATTTTCTATGAACGAAAGTATATAATATTTATTTATTAATGATACTCATTTGTAATACTCATAACGACTATCGTCTTACTATTTTCTCTCTCACCTCAGTTCATAACCGCCTATTGACTTTACACAAAGAACGGTTGATACCGATTCATAAGCACTATGATCCAAGGGCTGTCATTTGATAATTTATTTTCTTCTTCAATTCTAATCGAAAGATTAATTATCAATGCTTTAATCCAACGACTCTCATTAATCGATTTCTAAAATTATCCCTGAATTTATCAATCACAATCTCTCTCTATTTTTACAATCTCTCTCTATTTTTTGTGAGTATAATCAAATTTAGTGCACATAATTTGCATAATGTTATGATATTATCCAATAAGCATTTTATTTTCAGTCATGGGACACCAACTCAATCTCATTTAAGGTCGGATGTGATATTTTCATGGAATAAGTAACATATATTTCAGCTTTGGAACGAGTACTTTTATTCACCAAGTCAGACTTTCTTGAAAGTGCTGAAAAGTTGGGGGAGATATCTTATAAGGTGAGTTTGCTATTGTTATTCAGGAATATTTGCAATTTGTTTTCATGTCTTTACTTAGCTTTGTTATTGCAGGCACTCAGAATAATTGATAAACTTGGTCAAGATTTTATTTTCGATAATGTATCATTTTAGAGCATGATTTCTCTATAATAGCATTGGAAGTTTGGAAAACTGCAACTCAAAAGGATAGTGAGCGGGTTTGAGATTACATGAAAGAGAGTGAGGTAAGGGGGGTGAGGGGAAAGAGGAAAGTGGGTGGCGTTGGAATTATGTAATTTGGTTAACTTTAGTTAATTGAAATCATACTTTATTATAATTTTATGTTTGGTTATAATAAAAAAATTGTATTTTATCAATCTTATTTTGGCTATAATGTGAAATGTGATTTTACTTTCTATTTTTCTTTTTGTAACAAATACCTAAGAGACAGATTTATTTTTGAAATGTTCAATTAAAAAGCAGGAACTATTATTTATGTAATGGATCATTAATATTGTCGTTCTTGCAATCAAATGAAAAATTTAAGAGTTTACAATTTGATGATAGATACTAGACTTATGCATTTTGAGAGTTTGATCTCAAACACACTATATTTATGTCGTACTGTCACTGTGCCTTGGCACAAGTAGGGAAGTACTAGTCTATATTACAATAGAGCTCATGAATAACCGCCACATAAAGAGTGGTTAGGATTTGATTTCGGAAAAGACAAAGAGGGGTTCGGATTTAATCTAAAAAAAGATAATACACACCGGATAAAACCACTAAAGGTAAAGAATAGCTCGGATTCATTTTCACAGACTAATCCTACGGCCTGAATTAAACCTACATTACACACGTCACGGCAGTTACACAACCTCCATTCCACTTCACATTCACAGTCCACACGCCCATAATCCGTTGCCTCTCTTACCATGGCCGCTTCTTTCAGTCCCGAGAAAGCTAGGGTTCCTACAACAATCTAATTCCCCTCTCCTCCCCTTTGTGGACAGTAGAGAAGAAGGCATTGTCGTCCAAGGTGCGACTATGTATTCTAAATATTGAGTTACAATTTACAAACTGTCTATGGATCTATTATTTATTTTTGTCTACCTAATGCTTCTATGTCTCTACTATATTCCTCATTTACTTGAATGTGTTATGAAGTTGAATTGGGAGCAGGGGTTATTTAGTAATTAAAAAAATAAAAGCTAGTTGTTAGGAAATTCCCAAGGTATCCTCATCACATGGGGCGTATTGTTGGTTACAGATTTCCTTTTGAATCATCAGCTATAAAGGTAAGCTGAGATATACTTGGGCAGTAGCTAATGAGAATTCTACTTTTGCCTTTCTTCTTCCTTATTACGGCCAATTTCTTGATTTCCTTAATTCACACCTGTGTATCAATTGAAAGTGTTAACATTGTGTAGGCTCCACTACTTATAGGTTAGTAACGTTCAATTTTTTAACCAATTTTTTATTCCAGTTTATTTATTGAAACCGTTCAAGCACTGCAATCACTAAAGCTTCTTTTTGTTCATTTATGTTGCCCTCCATGAATTTTCAGAAAGTGGCAATTTGAAGGTTATGCAAATCATTCTCACCTCCGACATCAGTTTTAACTTTTTTTTATTTTCAATCGTTGGATTTCTTTTCAATTTGTTTGATCCTACGACTGTAGATTGGCGGTTTCTATTTCAATACATATTCCCTCCATCACGAGACTTTTAGTCAAATTGCAATAATTATCATCTATAATACAATAGAGGACAAGAATAACCGCCAGACAATTAGTGGCTAGGATTGTGTTTCAGAAAAGACAAAGAGTGGTCAGGATTGATTCTTACCTCCAACATCAGTTTTAACTTTTTTTATTTTTAATCGTTGAATTTCTTTTCAATTTATTTGATCCTACGGCTGTAAATTGACGGTTTCTATTTCAATACATATTCCCTCCATCACGAGACTTTTAGTCAAATTGCAATAATTTAAACTATTAATTTAAAAATCAGTATTGAAAATATTATTAATTGTGCTATAATAAAAAAATTAGATTATTATTAGAGTCACTATTTTTTATTTAAATTATTGATCAAAGTTACATTAATTTGACTAAAATTTTTCATTCACGTGGGACGGTATGGGAGTATAATAATGTAGTAATAGTATACATAACTAATATTCGGAAATTGGCATGTACCAAGTTTTCAATTAGAATGTAAATGGAAAGAAAACAAGCAAGTGGTCTGGTTGTGTGTGCCGACTGTCTAACTTTCTCTCAATTTACAATTTAACTAACATGGATTTTGGTTACTTTTGTAATATACTTTTTAAAAATAAAAGTGTGTAGATCCGATCACTTCCTTTATTTCGCATAATCAACTCAATCAAATTTTGACATAGTTTAATAAAAAAAATATGAATAATTTTATAGAAAAATATAGATATTTTCATAAATTCTAAAAATTGTTATTGATAGTATTTTTAATGGTAAAACAATAACAATTTTTATAATTGCATAAAAATATCTAAATTTTCATAAAATTACGGTCAAAATTCGATTTAGTTGACTATTAAAGTCAAAGTGATCTAAATTTTTCGAGACGGATGGAGTATTTGTTTTTATAATCTGTTGCAAATAAAAAAAATATGATGTTATATTTTCAAGTCATATATCATGGACAGCTTTTTTTAAGGAACAATTTGATCATTTCACATGACAAATTACCCAGAGTTAGTTTCATTACTAACTTCCGTTAGTCAAAATGCATATTTTGATCTTAATTTAACGCAACTTCTATTCCGAATAATCTTACCCACTTTGTCATCTAGAGCGTCTTATTGATAAGTCTCATTTTCTATGAACGATAATATTTATTTATTAATGAGACTCATTTGTAATACTCATAACGACTATCGTCTTACTATTTTCTATCTCATTTTCTCTCTAACCTCAGTCCATAACCACCTATTGACTTTACACAAAGAACGATTGGTATCGATCCATAACCGCTACGATCCAAGGGTTGTCATTTGATAATTTATTTTCTTCTTCATTTCTAACCGTAAGATTAATTATCAATGCTTTAATCCAACGACTCTCATTAACCGATTTCTAAAATTATCCTTGAATTTATCAATCACAATCTCTCTCTATTTTTCGTGATATCAGTATACTTCAGCTGTTTCATATTAAATAATTTTTATAAAATTTAATATATTGTTGTATTAAAAATATTTAAAATTTTATGAATAAATGAATTTTAGTAACTTTTTTGTTAAATTTCAATTAAATTAACTAAAAAATAAAGTTAAGAGATTTATAATGAGATGGATAACTAACTAACTAAATGGCGGAACCTAATATCGATAACATGACACATTTATATATAACTATATATATGTGTATATATTGATCTAATGCATGTTTTAACTTTTAAATAGGTTTTCCCGCGTTCGACAGAAGATTTGCAAGATACTAAAGCTCCAACTGATTCACAAATGACTCCACCACAGTTGACATATGAAGATATATGGGATGATTCATTTACTTGCATGATTTTGTTATTTTGTAACAGGAGCGAAGTGGAGAAAGTATCGTGGAAAGGTAATGGTGATGATAGGGACTTTTGATGTAATTTTGTGATTGCTTATAGTACTTTGTTTCTGGCACAATTCTGTTTCAATCATACTTGAGTTATGTTAAAGTCCAAGATTGATATGTATGTGGAATTGGAAAGTGATGTGGGAACGGTTTATGGAGAAATCCATCTTTGCAACTTCAAAAACGGTGAACCAATGTTCATCCCTTATGGTAAATACCATAAATTTGAACATTTGTTGTTATTTGTGCACTTTTAGATTCTTTCACATTTTTAGTTTGATACTTCAATCTAACATTTGAATTTTCATTTACTTTCAAGTTGATGCTAAGGATAAACTTAGGCAATATATGTTTGTAGTTTGTGATTGTTTACTACTCTATTTGCTATTATTTGTGCACATTTAGATTCTTTCACATTTTCAGTTTGATACTTCAATCTAATATTTGAATTTTCAGATGTAATTGGGGCATGGGGAGGACGTGGGGTCCTGTGTAGAGAAAGAGAAAGTCGAGAATGGGGTTGATTAGGGCTTTATGTTTTTGGATTAGTTTAGATACTGAACTAAATGCATTTGGGAGTTATGATCTCAACCACGCATTATTTATGTTGTACTGTCATCGTGCCATTGGCACGGATAAGGAAGTACTAGTCTATACATAATGTTGGTCAGGTTCATTAACTCTCATTTCAATTAACAAATTACTAAATAAAGGGTGAAGTGATTTTGTCACTTTTTCCTCCAAAACTATCATCTATACACAATGTTGGTAACAAATCAATATATATATAAAAGCTGAAGTGAATAAGACATTTCATTTTCCCGCTCAAAGTAAGGGTAAAAAAGTAATTTAATGTTCAGTCACATTTGTAATTTCAATACCTTAAAATGGTATTTTGATATTCTGTCTATCCTCGAAAATACACCTAATAAATAACTTAGTCCGTCTTTTTGCATTCTACTGCGTTCTACTTCTCGATCTCTCCCCAGCGTCATTGCAAACAAAAAATCCAAACGCTCCCCCTCTTCCCCGGTTGCTGCCGCCGCTCTCTCTCTCCTCTATTCTTCTTCCATGGCGTCAATCTACTGCGACGATGACGATTGCCACGATCTACTTGGGTATATGCTTTTTCTCTCTCCTTACATTTTCAATTTTGCGGCAATGACGATTGACTTCATTTCAAGATCCTTAATTTGTTTACGAGTTTTGCGCATATCATCAATTAAATGAATAATTTGTACGTAATTACTTCAATTTTATTTCAAGATCCTTAATTTTAGGTTTAAATTTTTTGATTTTGTCATTCCCAACTCTTTAATCAAGGTACAAACTCTTATAGGTCTTGCACAAATCACTAATTTACCCAATCCGAAAGTAACATAAGGGTTTGATTTTCTGATTTTTTTTTTTTTTTGCAATTATTTTTGAATGAGAAATGATTTTACTATTTATTTGGATGATTTTTTGACAATTTCATTGATGTTCTGTTGATTTGGTTTGCAGTGTTTAAGACTACTGATTCTGCAGAAGGAAGCCGCATGTGGCGTTAATGGCAGACCTGGGAGGCTGTTTTCATCATATGACTATTCTGCAGAAGGTACTGTTTTCACCTATTAATTCATTCCCCCTTTCCCATTGTTCTCTCTCTCTCTCTCTCTCTCTCTCTCTCTCAGATTATGGTGATGTTTTTTGAATTGTCGTGTGATATTTGTTTCTTAGCTAGCATAATTGGTTAATTTCTTATGCTAAAACATCCTAATTACATTGGTTAATTTCTTATGCTAACCCTAATCCGCAGCCCTCATCTCCCTAAGCCCAGTTCTCTGTTGTTCAAGTTCGTCCAACCTTCAATGTCAATCTACTGCGACGATGACGATTGCTACGATCTACTTGGGTATATGCTTTTTCTCTCTCCACACATTTTCAATTTAGCCCCTCAATTTTGACTTTGATTCACTTATTTATTAGTTTTGTTTTTTGTTTTTTTAATTGAACAGGTTTTAAATGCAATGTATTAACTTTCTTCAAAGACAGGTTTTGCTGGACGTATGAGGAACAAAATTGCAGCCCCAAGGTTGTTGAAGCTGACTCCTTTGGATTCACATATGGCTGGAATGAATAATAAGTTCCGAGGAGCCCAATTCTCATGGGTATGTGTTAAATTTCCTCTTTACTTATTGACATTGAAATGTTGCAATTGTGTGATTGGCCACTAGCATGCTATGATAACTATTCTTGCTTGATTTTGTCTTTTAATCTGCAAAATAAGTATATTCCATTTTCTTGAGCTAAATATTTGTTACTGATAGTTGTGGCTACTACTTTTCATTTGCTATATTCGGCCAAAAATTAACTATGATGTAACTTTTGTTTGGTGTTCTTACGAAGCTTACAATTGTGATTTAGAACAAAAGTAATATATAATCCCTCCATCACACCTCAAATTGCAAAAAAGAAAAAAAATGTCGGTGCATAATATTTAGTTGGTGTGAGTATGAATAATGGGGTAGGGATTATAAGTTGGGCAGGGAATATTAAGTTGGTTAGTTGATTTTAGTATTACAAGTGGGTCTCACCATTTAAAAAATATCGAAAACTTTCCGTTTTTGTATTTTACAATTTCTAATAGACAACAAAGTTGCAATTATTGCAATTTGAGGTGGGACAGAGAGAGTATATAGAAGGGTATTTGGTGTTTTCATGTGTGTTCTCGACTTGTATGAAAATTCATATGATTCATCATTTAATGTGCAATGGATGCTTGATAAAATAAATCAAAAAGTCAGCAGAACCTTGAAAGTTTATTTCCTCATAATTTTATTGTTTCCTCTTCTTTAGTATTGAGTACTGGCCTGACCCACAATGTGGCATCAAGGAAGCATACAAAGTTCTGAAGCTAGGAGGGAAGGCGTGTTTAATTGGGGGGGGGGGGTATTAGACCATAGTGGTTGAAGTGAAAGTTGGAATAAAGTACAATGGTTGAAAATGAAATTAAACCTTCCAATATTACTAACTAAACATTAATTTACATCATGAATAATACTAATGGTGGTTTCTTCTTTGTTAGTATTAGGATTTCTTAGCTTGAGATTTTAGAATCAACCAATACTTAGGTTTGTTTGCAAAGTCACCTACTGTCATTGTCTGTGATAAAAGAGAAAAGTATACGGACCTCTTTGAAGTTTGAAGTTCTGGGACTTCATTTTGTAAGTTATAAGGATACTACAACGAGAGTACTTCATCACATTCAAAAATTTATACGACATTCAGAAATATATATTAGACTATCATTTTGAAAGTTTTTCTTGACTGAATCTTTGGAATTGCGAGGTTTCTGATTTACTTTCCTTTGTATTATTAACTCCTTTTTGGATTTGGAGTTTTCGAGGGTATTTGATCCTCTCAAGTATTCGAACCCCTTTCAAACATGAAACATCAATAGCACAACACTTTTAAGTTTTATATGTGCTCTAACATAAGTATTTCATGACCAAGAGATACTCCTTCCATTCCGCTAATGCAGTTCTTAGATACACACTTGCACACATTTATTACGTATATATGAACATGTTGTCATAGTTTCATTTGAAATGGAGTACACAGATCACTCATATTTTTTCATCAAAATGCTGGATTGCAAAGAGATTTATGAAATTGCAAGTTATATTCCTAATGCAAATATGGATTGCACTGTCTTATATATGGCTTCAGGAGTAGGTTTTTTTTTGTTAGTGTCAGCGAGAATCATGATGCCATATGATTGTCTAGATTTTGTCCATTGAAATAATTCGTCATTGCTTAGCACTTACAGACTATGGATAATACTTGTATAGTGTTTCATCCATTAGTTCCAAGTTCGGAGGAATTTCTTGATTGGTATAATGGTTTTCATGGTGAGGGAAAATATAATGGAAGAGTAGAAACTCAAAAATAACACAAATGTTTGCTTCTTATCTTTCTACTCCATGCAAAATATGTTGAATGTGTTACTGTGTTATAAATTATGGTCTAATATCCCCCTAAATAAATCAATAATAATAATAAAATAGTTCTTATAGACTACGGATGATACTTGTATACTACTCAAAAGTGTATTCTTAATTACTGAATTAGTTCCAAGTTAGGAGGAGTTTCTTGATTGGTATAATGGTTTTCATGGTGAGGGAAAATCCTTGGAGCGTGATTGGATGTAAAAGACTTTCGTTCTTGTGAGTCAAGAGCATGAATGTTCTATTGTGGTTAAATGTTTGATCCTTTTGTCAAGTCCGAGTCTCAGAAAAGTTCATTGGGCTCTGCTGTGAAGATGAGCAGGAACAAGATACTACGGAAATCTTTGGTACATGATTTCTCAAGTGGCATAGATGGACAAGAATGCGACATTCTCTGTATGTGGCAAAAGAGTCCTCCTTGCCTATCGCCCCACCTACGCCATGTTCGCCTGCTCATTTGAACGACCTTTTCAAGCTGGAACTTTCATTTATTAGTTCATGCTATAAATGTGGTTTGTGATATTCAAATGATCATCCTTCTAAATATACTTTTTTTCATTGACCTCTTTTCCGGACTTGGAGATAATGGGAGAGCATGGATCAATTAAAAGAGCAGGGAAGTGTGACTTCGCAGGTTTGCACATAAGATTAGACTCCTTATTTTACACTTGGACAAGGCTGCCGTACATTGCACTATCTCTTTACTTTGGATGTGGATTTGCATTACTGACAAGAGGATTTGTGATGTAAATTATATGGAGTTGACTCTTTTAAACTTGTGATGATCTCAGAAGGCATTAATAGTTGGTAAAGATGGAAGAGTGATGTTGAAAACTACCACCTCAGCTGGTTTTGCAAGTACTGCTCATCAAAAGGATTATTTGGGAGAATATGGTGCTTTCATGTCAGAAGATAGTTCAGTTGATGCTAATTCAGAAAAGAGCTGGTATTATTAACAGTTCAAAAGCTTTATTCATACAACCCATGTGAATGCTGAAAAGAACTTTAAATATTAAAACATATGAATCTTATATTCATTAACAGGGAAATAGTTATTATAAGCAGAAAAAATCCAAAGAAAAAGGTCGATTGTTTAAATTGTCTGTCTTCCATCGTGTTTATGAGTGCCAATTGTTTTCAGAAACAAATTTTAGTGTAGATGCAAAATTCAGAGATTAAAATATGAAAAGTATTTTTTTAGATATAAAGTTGTTTCAGTATCAACCTCATGTTGATTTTGGACAAAAATAATAGTCGGATTCAGGTTGAATTGCAGTGGAGAACTTCCTCTTGAAGGTACTTCACTCTATCCCGTTCAGACTAAAATCTTCTCTTTTTTTGTGTTCTGTTATGTTTTGTGTGTTTAGGGATAATAATAATAATCTTTTTTGTATATTTTTGCAGATTGGAGTGGCCATGGATTAGAGAAGTGAGCTCTTTCACCTGTTCCCCCCCCCCCAATTTTCCATTGTTAAACTGTGTAGCTTCTTTTATGTACTTAAAGCTCAGATGAATCAGCGGTATGTTCCAATTTTTTGTACCTGTCCAATTACCAATCGTGATTTAAACATTTACCTAAATCCTTTAAGAATAAGGATGTATATGCCAAATAATCTTTAGTATTTTACAAGTTTATGTACTTGTCTGAATACCAATTAGTATTGGTTGATAGAAATTGTTGATTTCAATACCTTAGTCCCTCTGTTTCAGAATATGAGTTCATATTATCTATTATCTTTTCATGTAATCATCGTGATCTTTTGTCACATTCAATAGTTTCGTTTTGATATTAAATTGCAGCCATGGTATTCTTCATAAGTTGTTTAAATAGAGGTCATCAAAATTTAATATAAATCTGAGGTTGTCACTATATTTAAAAACTATTTCAAGCCAGAAGATGGGAAGTTCATGAAACCAATTTCACTACTTTAGCGACGTGTAGGAGTAATTATTTACTAATGATTCGACATTCCATTCTTAAAAAATATTACAACTTCGGGGTTGATTATTACAACATGTCGTAGAAAAAGATTGGTGTTTGGGGACTCAATGATTGTCTTCTTGAAAATCCAGGCCCCTTTGCTTTTGGTGATTGGATTCTTCCTGATCTCACAATTCAAGATTTTTTGCAATTAAATAGCCTAAGCACGTTTCTCAACACATACTACTCCTGTAATATTATTTCATTCCCATGTTTAAGTGTTCTTATTGGAAATTATTGTTATTACCTTTTAATTATATATTTTTTAAAAATCTAAATTAATTTTATAGTTATAGTAACTCTTGATTTAATTTTTGCGATTTATCAAAGTTTTTTGGTCGTGCGTTTAACGCACGGGTGGCATACTAGTTACTAAATAAAGGGTGAAGTGATTTTGTCACTTTATCCTCCAAAACTATCATCTATACACAATGTTGGTCAGGTTCATTAGTTCTCATTTCAATTAACAAAATTGTCCATATAAATATTATAAACCCAATAATACCCTTGTCAATATTAAAAGCTAATTAATGAGTCATTTACGCTCATTAATAGCAAGTACTTATAATTTTCTGGAAAATAATTATTTATTAGATGATGTTAAAATAAAATAAAATAAGTATTAATAATGGAGCAATAACTCCATTTTCTGTGAGCTTGGTCCTTAATTAAATATTACATATAATAATTCTGAATAAATACTATTACCTATTATATACATAAATTGAATAATAAATTTCAAACAAATATAGTAATTTCAAACAAAGAAAATAACTTATTATTGTTTTTTCATAATTAACTCTTAGCTTGTAAAAATTCTTCTGCGATAATCAAAAAAAGCATTAATATGATATGAACTTGCTACAAATCTATGAAAAATTTAGTTCGATTCATTTCGTTAAAAATGATAATATTAAGAACTAATAAGCATAAATTAAATCAATCGGGCCATTTTCACAAATAATTGAAAAAGGTAACATAAACTAAATGAAACAAAAGATTAATATTCATTTTTTGGGACGAGAATAATACAAATTAAAGTTGTTAACTCAATAAAAATATACCTTGGCCTTCACATTGGATATCCTCATGTCGGCTTTAGTCTACATTTTGGAACAATGATTTATAAGTTGCCAAAATGCTTTCAAGTCAACCACCTTCAAATCTTTACAAAAAATAAAACATAAGGACAAAATAATATAATGATGATTTGTGCGAAATATAAGAATAAGAACAACTCATACAAGATTGTAGTTGTATTGACGTACCAACTAGACACTAAGGTAGCTAATTTCAATGGTATTTTGACAATAAATACCTTATTTTCAAAATCATTGTTTTTCTTTGAATGCTTTAGCAGACTATGAAAATCATGACTCGAAAACCATCTACTCTTTAAAGAAAATTTTTGGATGAGCATTTCTTTGTCTCACTGGCAGAATTACATCAATATGAGGTCAAAACATTATAACAAAGACAATTAAAAAACATCATTTTAAATTATCAATTTTACTCATTTCAAAGGAACAGTTTGCTAATATACAAAATGAGCACATCATTTTAAATTATCAACTTGACCTCAGGTTGATTTTCAGCTCTATAAGACTATAAAACCATATAAACTTGACCAAATCATATAAACTGGCCCAAATATGTGACCCTAACTATGTCTACTTAGTATATATATATATATATATATATATATATATATATATATATATATATATATATATATATATATATATATATTAGATCATTAAAATAGATAATTAAAATAAAATGCTTCAATATACAATTTCAATAGAATAAGTTACATGACAATGATAGATAAACATTTAATTCTCTGAATTTACATATTTATCCCATAAATGTTCAATCAATGCATCTCTAATTTCAAAGTGAGCTCGTTGATCCTTGATTTGTTTGTGTCGCTCGAGAAATCGTGAAAATCGAGTATTTTCATTCATCATTTCTACATTGGGGGCAGGTGCATCCATTGCATTTTGAATTTTTACGGTCACATCACGTTCATCGTAAATTATCATATTATGTATTATAATACATGGAATCATTATATCATGTAAGTCCCTTTTATTCCAATAGTGAACCGGTCCTGCCAATATTGCAAATCGTGATTGTAGAACTCCGAATGCACATTCGACATCCTTTCTACACGATTCTTGTTTTATTGCGAAATGTTTCTTTTTAGCACCACGTGGATCATTGATAGTTTACACAAGAGTTGCCCATTTTGGATATATACCATCAGCTAAATAATAGTACATGTTATACTCCTTTCCATCAATGATATAGTTTGTTGGGGGTGCAATACCTTCAGCAAGATTGCAAAAGAGGTTAGATGATTTTAATACATTTATGTCATTATTAAAGCCGTACATACCAAAATATGCATGCCAAATCCAAATATCATAATTGGCTACGACCTCGAGAATGATGGTTGGATGTCTGCTTCATCCAGAATATTGGCCAGCCCATGCAGTTGGACAACTTTTCCAGTGCCAATGCATACAATCTAAGCTACCTAATATGCCTGAAAAGCCACTTTTTTTTTACCAATTTCCAATTAACCTAGCAACGTCAACAGCGTTAGTTGAACGTAGATACTCCCCTCCAAATACCTCGATAATACATTGACAAAATCAGTTAAGACACTATATTACAGTAGACTCTCCTATTCTAATATACTCATCAAAGGCACCGGCAGGCACACCTAGTGATAGGATCCGCAAAGCGGCAGTTATCTTTTGGAAAGTCGATAACCCGAGTGTACCAACTGCATTTCTTTTTTGAACAAAGTAATTGTCATGAGTTTTTATAGCATCAGTTATACGAAAGAATAACTCACGAGACATTCGAAATCGACGTCGAAACCGCTCTTCCCCCCATGTGGTTTTATCTGCGAAATAATCATTGAACAATCTAACATAACCCATTTCTCTTGATCGATCAATCGTTATATGGCCAGGAATTGAGCCCCTACGGATAGTCGAAGCATGATGATTAGCGAGTAATTGAGAAACAAGTTCTCGATACATTGAGATATGCTTCAAAATTAGTTCGTCATCATCAGAATAGAAGGAAGAAGACGAGTTAGATAATACTGAAAGTGATGGACCGCCAATATTGAAATTCATATCGACTTAGATAAATAAATTTGATGTGTTAAACTCATCCACACTTTTCTTTATCAAGACCATAATTGTGCAAATGGATAAGATAAATATCTAGATATTTAGCAGATTGAAAATTTGAATCGTAGTGGTGATTCAGAAAAGGATATAGTGAGTATCTATTAATTTTTGTTTTACTAGTATATAAATCTTTTTTTATATTATTTTGTAATAATAACTTGGGCCTCATTATTTGATGCAGTATGTTCAAGCGAAAATCATCTTATATCAAGATCCAAAATATTCGAAAGGGTTCAAATTTGATCATGTATGGGAGCAGATGAAAAATATCAAAAAAATTGGCCCAAACCATGATGATAGTTCATCACACCTCAATTCACAAGCACCTGATACGCCCATATCATCGTCATCTCCTGTTCTTTCACATTTTCTATCAATTTAAGTGACGATAGTACCCTTCTCCTAATTCATCCCAAAGATCAATTGGGATTAAAAAAGCAAAACTTAAAAGAAAACAAAATGATGACTCCACAACAGCTATCAATTTGTTAACACGTCAAAATGAAAAAATGGTGGAAGTGCTGAAAAGGAAAGTTGAGCAGCGAGAATTGCGTAAAATAATGATAATAGAGATTAACACTATTTCAGATTCTCTTGCACGGGCGTATATTGAAAGTGAAGGGACAAAAATTATGCAGAAAAGAGAT
The DNA here is from genome assembly GCA_022495995.1 of Adenophora triphylla var. japonica. Lineage (NCBI taxonomy): Eukaryota > Viridiplantae > Streptophyta > Magnoliopsida > Asterales > Campanulaceae > Adenophora > Adenophora triphylla. The sequence continues at coordinate 180,300 of JAFEMH010004275.1, forward strand.
AATCAACAAAACTTTCAAACTTCAAATAACATAGATGGGTTTGAAAGATTATACGTACAAAAATATTGGACCATACGGTAAAAATCTATCGATTTATTTAAAATGATTTCAATTTCATGTTATTTGTATTTGCATTTTTTTATTTGAATTTGTATTTGCACTTTTAATATATTTTTATTTGTGTTTATATTTTACGTGAGTTTCTCAATTAATTCTTGTTATTTATTTCATCTTCAATATTTTAACATATTTTCAAAGTTTTGTAATTTTTGATTAAAAAATTAATATACAAATTTAATAGTTTTGCTTAAATGAAAAAAAAAACATATTCAATAATATAAATACAAATATTAAATTAAAAATATATATCATATCCTCTCAAAATGAATGTATACAATTTGTTCATAATTAATATCTATAAAAAAATTGATAATTCATTTTGGGAGGGAGGAGTAATAATTTCATAAAAAAACGAAAAAAGTGTAAAGAATAGTAAAGCGCATAGTACAGGAAATTCACAAAAAAAAAAAAACAAGAGGAAGAAGAACAGGTTTATCGTAAAAGAAATTCATGTGCCAAATTTGATGCTTGTTCTGTCAATCGCTAAAATAGCGTGAGGTTTAGCATCGTTGTTGGATGATGATTCAGAATCAAATTGGAGTTGGCAAAAAATTGACGTTGCTGTTGGAAATGGTCTAAGGGTGTCTTTATAATTTTATTATAAACATTAAACTTTGACAAAAACTTGGGTGAGAACAGCATGACCCGTCTCATCCATGAGACGGGTCGGTTCCATACCCATCACCCGCCCAACAAAGCCAACCCACGCCTCCGCCCAAGCTTTTTGCATATGGGCGGTCGCCCAAGCTGGAATCAGCCCACATTTGCCTTGGCCCAATCCTTCAGCCAACATAAAGTAATAGTTTGTATACATTAAAGTAATAGTTTGTATACATTAAAGTAATACATATATACAGAAAAGTAATAATGTTTTTTCCTATGTTTTCTTCGTTTGGCAAAAGTAATACTTATTATAACTAAAATGTAACAAACGTATTATTTATATATAATAGTATTTGTACATAATTGTAACACATATGTATAGGTATCTATATGTTTTCATGTAAAAGTATTATATTATCTATAGAAATATGTTACAATTTCATCTATCAAAGTGGTACATTTACTTGTATAAACTATTACATTCATATACATAAGTTATTACATTTCAAAAATAATACATATAGTTTGTATTACATTTGAAAAAAATGGGTAAAAACGAGCTTTTATTTTTTTTAAAGCAGGTATTACGTTTACTTATGACCAATGTTACTTTATATGTATACAGTCATTACATTAAGAGATGGTAACTATTACTTTTGCTCTGAAAAAAATAATATAAAAAAAAAAATGGCCTATAAAAGACTGTCACGTGGCGGATCATGCCCCATGGGTCATGAGTCGACCCGTCTCATGCATGAGACGAATCCCATGTTCTCACAGGAGACCGGCTCTTAAACTTTTATTTTTTTCAAATATCTCACAAAAGAAAGAAAGTTAAAAATAGACATTCATTTACAATTCGGTGCGCAGGTTGTAATACTATACTAGTATATTGAGAAGATATGTTGAGTATTGCAATAGAGGGGACTATATTTTCATATCCTTGACTATTCCACCCCTAGCTTAGCTTTTTATTTATGGTTACGAATTCCACCCCTAGCTCTAGGGTATTGAGATTTGAGAATTCAATTCTTGCCAAACTCTCTTTTTCTCTCATTCAATTCTTGCCAAACTTTGATCTCTCTCTCTCTCTCTCTCTCTCTCTCTCTCTCTCTCTCTGGTAGTAAGAAAGAGTTTGGTCTGCTTACTCCAGTTATGCAGATAAAAAATGTCTCGTTTGTCCTGATTCAAACATATGTTTCTAATCTACCAACATAAATCAGATCTTTCAGAAAAAAAAAACATTAACAGATCCTCCAATCTCATCTCATTTTATTCAATAATACTAGAATAAGTCCGTGTTCGAAGACACGTTTTTTTTTTTTTTTTAATTAAGCCTGTGTCCGAGGACACGGTTTTTTTTTTTTTTTTTAATTTAAAAAAAAAATAAAAAAATTTTAAGGGCAAAATGAGAAAGGGACAAAATAGTGAGGGCAAAATGGGAAATTCGCCCATTGAAACTATTCATAGTATTGTTCACAATGGTGAAGTGGACAACTACCATTTATACTATAGATACTATGTACGTGTTTATTTGATTTTCGATATATAATTTATAATGTTATGTAAGTTATTTTTATTTTTTCGAGTGAATAATGACTAGATATATTGCTCAATCCTTAATTTGATGGAAGAGGATTTTTTTTTTTTTTTTGACATTTTAAGAGATTTATGATTGACGAAGAAAAAACTAATTTTGGGTTAGCACAAGTTCAAACCAGAGACCTTCGGTGTATGTTAGACTTACGTGATAACCAACTACAACAAAAGTATACAGTATGTCTTAAATTAACAAAATTATATACTATATATAAATATATACGTATTTGTTTCATTTGTGATGTCAAATTATCAACTATTGATATAAAAGATTCAAAAAACGCTTATATAATGTTTCTTTACTCTTTATTTTTCTTAAAATAAATATCTACTTTGAATAAAAAACAGATTTATTTTATATTGGAGTCAAGCCCGTTCCTAAGATTTTGAGGCCCAGGTGCAAAAAAAAAAAAAAAAAAAAAAAAGGCCCTTGATTTGATTTTTTCAAGAAACGAACTTTTTAAATAAACATAACAATCCTAACAAAACGTCAAAGTAAGAGCGTAATTTTCGAGCCATGAATCTTCCTTTTTTTTTTTTTTTTTTTTTTTTTCAAAGAAGCCGTTGGTGCAAGGTGTCTTCTTCTCTACTTCTAATGGTGTTAAGGTTTTCATATTGGGCTATGTATAATGTATTGGGGTGGGGGGAAAATATGGGCCCTAGAAAAAAATGGGCCATGTGCAGTGGAACCTTTTGCACACCCCATTGACCGGCTCTGATTGGAGTTGGTATTATAAAAAACTAGTTTTTTTTTTAATCATTTTTACATTGACACTTAATAATACATGCACTGACACCCTTTTTTACTGACACTTTTTTATAATAACACTGATACTTTTTTACCCTACACTGACACTCTTTTATAATGACATTTAATAATACATGCACTGACACTCTTTACAATGACATTTTTTTACACTAATACTGACATTTTTTACATTAACACTGACATTTTTTACACTGGCACTTAATAATAAATACACTGACACTCTTTACACTCTTTACACTTACATTTTTTATACCAACACTATCACTTTTTTACACTAACACTGACACTTTTTACACTGTCACTTAATAATACATGCACTAACACTCTTTACACTGGCATTTTGTTACAATAACGCAGACACTTTTTTACACTGACACTTGATAATACATGAACCAACACTTTTTAAACTGACATTTTTTTATACTAACACTGAAACTAGCTGAAAAGACAAAAAAACATTTTTTTTTAACTTAAAAAAACGCATTTTTTATAAAATTTTGACTTTAGATTTATCTAATACCGCTTGTACATAATTACCCTTAACATGTAATCTTTTTATTATAAGTAGCTTATGTTACCAAATTTCTAATGTAACACCAGATTATTGGCAAGTGGCCCGGGTAATATTTTCAGGACAATTTTTTCTCCGACTCGCCAGAAGACCTAATTATCAACAATCCCCCCACCACATCGAACAGCCAGATGTAGTGTTTCAGATGCGATGCAGGCGGGAACACACCCCCCCCCCACCCACCCACCCACCCACACACACACCAGGAGGCACTGCAACTGTCATGCAGACCTCCTTTGCTACCCTTCTTGGCAGCAACTATCTGAAACATCTATCGACATATACTTCCTCCGTCCCATAAGTCTTAAGAAAACTTTTCATTTTGGGCGTTCCATAAGTCTTAAAAATTCCCAAAATGGAAATCTTAAATCACTATTCTCTCCACTCATTCTCTCTCCTACATTATTTTAATACTCACAACACCATTATAATTTACTATTCCCTCCGCTCATTCTTTCTCCTATTTAATTTTTCACACTCACAATACTTCTTCCACTCATTCTCTCTCCTAATACTATAATAATATTCCTTAATTTCCGTGTCATTTCACTTTTTCTTAAGCTCAATGGGACGGAGGGAGTATTTATGAGTATTACTTCTAGGGACAGAAAAAGTCACAAGTTGACAGTATCTAATGGATGTTTATTCTGTAGGGCTAAGACTAAGTCCATCAGAGTTTTTTTTTTTGGTTAGATTGGGCATATAAAACAAAAAAGCAAAATTAAAAAATTAAAAAAAAAAAAAAAAAAGTAAAGGAAGCCAGCGACCTTGCTTGCCCGTCAGACGGCATGAGGGCGAGTCGTGGCTTTTCCTTTCAAGTGGAACACGTGTCGCAATATAATTGGAGCAAAGATATTTTTAATTATCCCTTTTAATATATATTTAAAATAACTGTTAATGAATATATTATTATTTATGGGTTCAGTTGTTGAATATTAAGAAATTAATCATTATAATTTACATCTAGTTTTGACAGAAGTAAAAAAGATGACTTTTTTAACTTGATAGTGGAATCTCTATGAAAAAAAATTAATCATTATAATTTACATCTAGTTTTAACTGGATAGTGGAATCTCTATGATTTATTGTTAAAATTATTATTATTTATGGGACGGACATATTAATTATTTTTTATGGGACGGAGGTAGTAACTATTTTTATGGGACGGAGGTAGTAACTATTTTTTATGGGACGGGAGTGCTAATTATTTTTTATTGGATTCTTTTATTAAATTTATTGTATATAAATAAGTTCAATTAATTTTGTTTTTGTTTTTTAGAAATTTGACAATAGTATTTGTGTGTTTCAGATGAATCAACAAGAACTCATTTTGTTTGTTCATCCCGGATCAGTAGACCCGTCTGTATTAACCCGACAGTCACCACATCGATCAGAAAATATTTGGAATTGAGAAGATTTTCCCAAATTTCGATGTAGACGTGGTACATAGCTTCCTGAAAAATTTGATTTTAGGATAGAAACGAAACTTAATAATCTTGGCTTTTTTGGGGTATATAAATTAGGTCATATTAAACATGACTGGTGTTTGATTGAGGCTTTGATTGAAAGATGGGGTCTGGAGACGCATACTTTTCATTTACATGTACGAGAGATGACAATCACCCTTCAGGATGTTGCTAGCTTATGTGGCCTTCCCGAAGAAGGAGATCCTGTGATTGATACAGAAACTCATATGACACCAGCGCAATGAAAACAATTATGCGTAGAGTTACTTAATTTTGAACCATCTGACTCGGACCTTAAAGGTGGGAGTATAAAAGTGAAATCGATTTTTGAAAATTTCACTTATAATGACTTTGAGAATCTCCCCGGGAACGCCACCGATAAGCTGATTACCTTGTACACTTGAGCATATATTTTTCTATGTTTGGGGTCATATGTTTTAGCTGATTCAAGTGATAGCAAAATTAAGTTGATATACCTCCCACTGCTCAGGGACGTTAACTCCATTAGTTCATACAGTTGGGGCAGTGCAGCATTGGCCTTTTTATATAGAGAATTGTGTCAAGCAACGAACCCCAAATCATGTGGGTGTGCTGGGTTTTTGACTCTTATGCAGGTATGTCAATTATATTTGTTTACATGATCTAGTATAGTAAAAATGTTATTTTCTACGGGACGCTAATTTTTTTTGTTATGTTTTGCTTTTTTTTTTTTTTAGCTTTGGGCATGGGAGAGGTTGTTGTGTACACAACCTACTAGGCTGAGGGATGACATACTCTGGTTGGATGGATAATTTGCCATATGGTTGCAGGTATATTTAAATTACTCCCCAAATCTTATTCTCTGATTAGTTTTTCTTCACTCTTTTATTAAGTACTTTTTATGTCAATTACAACCTATGTAGGTGGATGAGTCCCTTATCACACACAACCATTACCGCCCACAACCTTCGTGCTTATAGAGATCAGCTTTCGTTTTTGATCGAGGAACAGGTTAGGTGGCAACCATATTTAGGTGCCCGTCTTCCATATTATTGCTTGCAGGGACAAAAAATATGGAGCAAGGGTGCCCCTTATCTGCTTTGACATGATTGAGTGGCACTTTTCGGATCGTGTCATGAGACAGTTTGGGATGTTGCAATCTATACCTGCAGACTGTGACACTGAGGAAAAATTGCATGATATTAATAGACGAGGTCAGGCAAAGACTAACTTGGTCCAAATCCACAAGAAGTACATAGAAATGTGGAACTCACGAGATGATATGGTTGTGGATGGGCAGTTTGGTGAAGAGGATATGGATTACACCCATACCTATATGATATGGTATAGAGCTATTACTCGGTCATTGATCCAGAATCCGTCTCATTTAGAGGATGTGGGATTTAGGGCAAGTTCTAGTTGTTATGAGGGTTTGGTAAGCTAAATACTATATATTATGCTTTTACTATTTTTTTAATGTTTTATTTCATAATAATTATTTTGCTTAATTTTTTTCAACAGATTCGAAACATGCAAAACATGTATTTATCCAACGAGGATGCCATGGACAAAGAAATAGCGCAAGGTTGCCGGCCTTCACCAGATCGACTTTTCAATCGTCAGGTTATCACACAATCTTTGGCATCTATTAGGCAGACTCAACGACTAGAGGCCCGACATCTCCAAGCACCAAATGATAGTTCCCAAGGGGTACCACAAAGACATGTGCAACAACAGCAGCAATAACCACATATGGAGTTACATGATGAGGATGAGGAGAATGAGGATGAGGGTGGGGATCATGCTGGTTTTAGTATAGCAGGTGGGCAGAGTGATAGCTACATCCATGACTTTGGTCGCGCGTCACATTCAGGTTTGTTGTCTACTTTCATGACCGGTTTAGGGTATATCGATTTTACTCATACTTCACCATCGTCACTTGGGCATAGCGATTATACTCAGACTCCACCGCCGGTACTTGGGTCTTCGTTGTTTAGGCCTAGTTTTCATTTGCCTCGGGTGCAGTTTCCAGAAAATCCATCTGGATCAGGTCGCTGTGTACCAAGGAAAGGGAATAGGATTCGCAATCCTTGTGCAACTTTCACCCCGTCCGATTATCCTTGACGGGTATCCTATGTGACCGAAATGTGGTCACTAACTTCAAACTATTTCCTTTATTATTGTTAATTTTCTTCCATGAAAGCTTGTGATGGATGTGTTTTCTGAGAGTGAGTTTGCAAATGACATATATGTGAAGATGAACATTATGGGCCCAAGCCCATGGACAGCCCGTCACCCGCCAGCCCGCCAGCCTAGCCCGCGCCCATATCCGCCGAGCCCAGCCTGCCTCCTTGCACGGGCCGGATGTGAGATTTTGGCCAACGGGCCGGGCCAAGCCTGCTGGGCTTTTAGGCCCGTATTGCCTGCCTCTTTATTGCCAGCCCACGCACGTTTCCTTAAACAGGGTTTTTGACTTTTTTCCTTTTTTTTTCCTCAAAAATGAAATAATTTACATCCCAAATAGTAATTTCCAAAAAATTTGAAAAAATGAGCCATAAATTATGGCTATGTCAGGTCGGTTGAAATAGTTTTAATTTTCAATTTTTTTTCATTTTTTTTTCACATTTTAGCCCCTCCACAATAATTTTTTTGGGGGTATTTTTGATCCAAAATGTAATATATTTTAGTATAAATAGGTGATGCCTTGGTTAGTACTTTTCACACCAAAATTTCTATCAGTAACTCCTTTACTAGTTCACGTACTCAATCTCTCTCAAGTCAAAGTCTCAAAGATAGTTGCTGGGCAAGTTATATTTGAGAAGAAATCATCAAACCCTTGTTAAGGTAAATTTATTTCTTTAATTTGGTTCTATTATTGTGTATTTTATTATTATCTACAATTGGTGTGAGAAACAAGTCAGTATACAAAGTATTGATTATGTTGCAATCAAGCTGATATTGTAATTGTACATGTCTAGGAGAGTTCTGTCGAAGGAAAGATTTGGTACTTAAGTAGTCCTTGTGGCTCACCTATTTTTCTGGAAACTTACCTGGTGTACATTATGATTATCTTTGTTGATATGCTTATAATCTGCTTTAAAGAACCTTCATTTAACTTTTAAGTTCTTTATGCTAATCCATGATGGTTCGAAGTATTAATACTTACTAGATTATGTAGTAACTTGCCTCAAGTTCAATTCCATGAAATTGTTATATGCATACAAAATACAAACTAAACTCATTTGATAAAGATTATCAAAAATTCTAATCAACAAACAGATCGACTACTACAAATAAAGTTGAAAATTCTTATAATTTGGAAAATCTTACCTTGATCAAGTTTGAGGGGATCAAGTTTGAGGGGGAAGGGGTTTCTTGAAGGTTTTTAATATTTTAACTTAAATTAGTAATTGCTAGCAAGAGTGAATTTACTTTGGTGTGTCTTTTGAATTTTCATATGCATGTTACTAATGAACATAATGATGAACTAATGTAATGATTCTACATATTCTTAACGTTTGTAGTATACCAAATATTGAATATATCAACAATCTTCCGTTCATGAATCCCTAAAGACTATCTTGATGATTTGTAGTAAATGTTGAATTTAATTGTGAGCCTTATCTAGTGTCAACCTCTAGTATATATATTATCTCTATCTATGTTATATACTTCTTCTTTTCATATGTAGTGATCATCAAATGAAAATCATCATACTTCTTCCTAGTAATATGTAAACATTCAAATATTTAAAGTTAATATCTATTACTTTTAACTAATCACTTTTACTTAGTATTAACACATTAGAAATATTAGACTTCTTTAAATTAACTATTACTAATCACCTTAATATAGCACCCATTCACATACCTTTTAAGGACTATGAATATTATTAGCTATTAGGGCGGATACGAATCATCACATAGAAATCAAAGGTTGGATGAGTTGGAAGCATGAGAATGCAAGAATCACATTTTGAGTCTTATGTGGCAACACCTAATGGAGTTTGGCCTACTTTAATATACTATAGTATAGATTTCTTTAATTAGGTTATTATGGCGGATTTTGTTGAAGGAATATTTGCCCCTCCATCACCACGACTATACCAACAACAACAACAAAATAATGACAATGAACATATTATGTATGATTTAATCAATGAAGGTTAAAATACAATAGCAACCCCTCCTTTTCCCGGATACTACACTCTGGATCCTACTCCAAACTTTTTTGAAAACTCCCAACCATCTCAATATCAAAACACATCTAGAAATTATCATCAAATTGATGATGATGCTGATAATGAGGAGGAGGAGGAGGAGGAAGAAGAAGATGATGATGATGATGTAAGAGTTACTGGTGAATCTCTTGCTACTAGTAGTCTTCCTAGCGTAAGTAAGGAGAAGGGGAAGGGGAAGGGGAAGGGAAAGGAGAAAGCTAGGGAACCTAAAGCTTCCAAGTATGAGGAATTTTATAACATGATTATCAATGATCATGGTGAAGAAAAAGCTGAGTGTAAAATTTGTAAAAAACACCTAGCTCGCCCTAGCAAAAAGGGTACCTCTCAACTAAAAAGACACACTGAAAACCATGCAAAAGGCGGGGATGATAAAACTCAAACCAAACTGAACATACCTTCTGTCACCTACCCCAAAGTCAAAGCTGATATCATAGCCATGTTTATTATAAGTTGTCGATTACCCTTGTCAGTTTCGAGTGATGAGAGATTTCATCGGGTTTGCAAAAGTCTCAACCCCGGATTTGAACCTATGTCCCGAACTACCATCACTAGGCAAATTAAAAAAAATTTCAATCTGGAACACTTGCCCTAGCCAATCTTCTTCAAAGCCACAAGGGTAGTATTTCCTTGACAACTGATGGTTGGAAAGCTAACCATAGTTCTTCTGCCGAGAATTTTACTTGTATTACCGCTCATTGGATTAATGAGGATTGGTTGTTAGAGAAGAGAATCCTATCATTTCGAACCATGCCATATCCTCATACAGCTAGGCAATGCACAAATCACATTCTCAATGTTTTGGGTGAGTATGTTATCACGAATAAAATTTTCTCATGCTCATATGATAACGCCACCTATAACACCAGTACTGCCTCATTGATGATTCAATCCCTTACTCCTCCCATAGAAGGCAAGTTGTTTCATGTTAGGTGTGCTTGCCACATTCTCAACCTATGTGTTCAAGACTTGCTTAAGTCCCTACGCTACACCACAAACAGCATTAACCAAGCTTGTATAACCATAAAGGGGAGTGGACAAAGGCTAGTCAATTATATGGAGATGTGTCATGCTGCGGGAAAGAAGTTCTTGAAGCCCAAAACAGCCGAAGATATCAAGTGGAACTCGACCTATACAATGTTGGAGAGAGCACTCGAGTATAGGGTGGTGATCACAGAATATTTTGACATCTATCAAGTTGACCGTCAGGTTACTATTGATGATTGGGATATAGCAACACAACTCATAGAATTGCTTCAGCCTTTCTATAGGGCAACCGAAGTACTTTCCGAAACGTACTATCCCACAAGTCAACTCTTATGTCGTGAGCTTTATGGCCTAAGTGTTCTCATTGTGAACAATAGAAATCATAATATATTTGCAGATGCGGTTATGGATATGGAAAAGAAATTTTCTAAGTATTACACCGATTTCCCTCTACTTTCCTTAATGGCGACCGCGATGGATCCGAGGATCAAGCATACTAACATGTGGAGTTTTCTCTATGCTTTTTATGAAAACATGAGACCAAATCTTTCCCCCATTCAAGTAGAAAAAGTGACGAAGGAGAAACATGAAGAAGTTGAAACCCTCTTATTCCGCTTGTATTCCTATTACAAAGCAAAGCTTTCAAACCATGAAGAAAGGGCCGATACGAGTGGAAAGGGAAAATCAAAGTTGCCAAAATTTGGTTGGGGTTTCCTTAAGAAGAGATTGGGTGGACGTAGTGGAAGTGGAAGTGGAAGACCTTCAACGAAAGGAGTTAATGAGTTGATCCAATACTTGTCCAGTGCCTACTACCCCCCCTCCGATTCAAGTTTTGAGGACCTAGATATCCTCCAATGGTGGAAAGCACACCAAAGTGTTTATCCTATACTTTCCATCATGGCACGGGATCTTCTTACCCCTCCAGTGTCGACGGTAGCCTCAAAATCCGCATTCAGTGCCGCTAAAAGAGTTGTTACGCCAGCGAGGAACCAACTAACCCCGAAGCTCATGGAGCGGCTAATTTGTCTTGCCGATTGGGACGATGCATCTCTAAGGAAGCAAGGAAATGATCGAGAGCTTCAACATGACAGCGAATCGAGCGCAGACGAAGACAATCTTGATGGGGATTATACTTTGGATGAAAACTAGAAAGTTTTCAAATCTATGAACGGAGAAAATCATTTGTATTTTAATGTTTTGTTTTTCTAGATTGTTTAATTAAAACTATGTTTCCTATTTTGTTGCATTTTATTATGTTTTTTTTTCCTAGATTATTTAATTAAGACTATGTTTAATATTTTCTTGTATTTTCCTAGATTGTTTTCCTAGTTAGTATTGAGGTTAAGGCTCCTAAATGTCCCCCCTTATTTATAAAAGGGTAAGGTTGGTTGTCCCCCTCTTGTAATTTTATTTTAATTAATAAAATTTAAGGGTACCATTCCTTTTTTCCTAGTTAGTATTGTTTAACTTTTTTTATAAAATTTTTTGAAAAAAAAATCAGTATTAACAAACATCTAAAATAGTATTTTCAGTTCAAAAAAAATAATAATAAGTTAATACACAAATATGAACTTAACAGAAACTAACTTTTAAAAATTTAATAAAATATTTAACATTTGAATATTTATCAATAATAGGCTTAGTCCAGTGGTAAGCCCCTCCTATTACCATTTCAAACAACCCAGGTTCAAATACCCCCTTCCCCTATTTATATTTTGAAAAAAAAAATGGGTAAAGCCCGCCCAAACCCGCCAACCCAGCCAGACGGGCAAACGGTGCGAGCCGAACATTGGGTAAACGGCCGGGCCGGGCCGGGCTTGGCCCGCGGGCAAGTAGGCAGCAGGCTGGGCTTATCCGTGAAGTCCGCGGGCGGGTCTCTAGCGGGTCGGGCCGGGTCGGGCTGTCCGAATGTTCATCTTCAGTTAGTATATGTTGGTTCTGTTATGATACTTCATCAGGTATGATGTATTAAATCATATCAGTTAGTACACTTAGGGGCCGTTTGGTAGCCCTTCTTAGGCTGGATAGGATTATTAATCCAATAAGTTTGGTGTTTGGTACATTAAATGCAACCACTGTATTATTTCTAACACTGGATAGTAACCTCTTATTCCCTCTTATCCCCTTCTTATTAATCCAAAAAAAAAGGGTGGTCTTATTAATTTCCTGATTAATAATCCCCTCACTATTAATACAGGCTAATCCTATCGGCCTACCAAACGAGCCCTTAATGATTTTGTACAAAAAAATACAACAGCTGGAATCGTTATTAATATTGTTATCTAATCATGTTGTTTTGTAATTTTTAGGTTGTTGTTTTCGTTCCCCCACGATCAGCACATTATCTTAACATCACCTCCTCCCCAATAACACATGAAAACAATAGGAACTCCATTCATATTTATTCCTAAAAATTGAAAAAAATTAATTATCAAAAACCTAATTTAACAACAAATCATAATAATTTTAACAATAAATTAAAAAAATGTATGCAAGCAAAGAAAAAGAAAGAAGGAAGGAAAATTAACTTACAATTTTAAGAAATTTCTTCCTCTCCTTCTTCTTCTCTATTTCTTCTTTCTCTTTCTCCTTCTCTTTCCGGAACCCTTCCCCTTCTCCCTTCCTTTCTTTTTTATTCAAGTTTTTAAAACGATTACTCAGTTTAAAAAAACAAAAAAAAAACCTTAAAGCCGATTTTGACAGTACCGGCTTTAACTTTAAATTTAATCCCAATTTTGTCACTATCGGATTTACCTTTTTTATTTAAAAAAAAACGATTTCTCAGTTAAAAAAAAATAAAATAAATAAAGCCGATTTTGACAGTACCGGCTTTAAATACAATTCCGATTTTGACAAACCCCAAAAAAGTGCTATTATGCTACATAAGTTTTCATGTATGTTATTTTGGTATTTAAAATTTTAAAAAGCTATATTTTGAAAAAAAAAAATCGAAATTGAGAGAAATGTTATGTAAAACTAAAATTTAAACTTGTAATTAATAAATTTATAGATAAATATAATATAAATGCATTAAATTGTTGATAATAACAAATGCAAGTTATAAGACCATAATCAATAATATGTAAATAGAAAAAAATCTACAAATAGATAAAAAAAAATATGATTTTCGATTTGAATATATGAGTTATATATAAACAAATTATGATTCAAATGAAATATATTATGATTTTGAACCTTATAAACATAATTTCCGTCTCATAATAAATGTTACTTCTTTCTTTTTTGAATTTCTCATAACAAATGTTATAATTTAAAAATGAAAACTTGATATTAATTATTTATTCAATGAAACTTACTTGTCACACGCAACAATAATACAATTAGTATTTACTACCTGTAGCGATGCGTGAATTTAGAAATAACAGAGTCGCCACTTATTATTTATTTAGGAAAACAATAAGAAAAACCTTAAAAAGAGATTTGAGGGTTCGGGGGTTAAGTTATCGAATGGGTAGGTCGAGGAGCATCCATTCCACCCAATCCGGAGATCGGTCTTGCCAATTGAGTATTATCAATCTTTTTAATTACTAATTAAATAAGTAACAAGAAAACCCTAATCAATTTCTTGATTAGGAATGTCGGATTGTACGCTTCGAGATCGCCTTCATCGATTGAAGGGACTCTAGGCTAATCCTTTTGATGGGATTACACCACTCTAAAAGCCAATAGAGAGAGATTAAGAAGAAAAGAGTAAAAGTATAGGAGTTTACCTAGTTTAGGGAGGATTTGATTTAGAACGTGGTTCTAAGATGTTTTCTCGATCGAGAAGTGATTTGGGCAGAGTTTCGACTCAATATGAGAGTCAAATCTTGATGCGGACAGAGCTTCGCCTCAATCCTTGATTCGGGTTTGGATGTTTGTTTGATCAACAAGGTTGATAAACAAACTTTAGGTGATTTTAGGGAGGTTTTGTGAGTGATTTGAAGGAATCTTTCGTGGAGAGAAACCAACAAATTATGTGTGTTGTGTGAAATTCTGGACCTCTTGATCCTTGGAAGTCACCAAGTATTTATAGGGGTTTAAGAGGTAGAGGTGGAGAGGTAAAACACTCCTAGGAAGCTTCCAGAACTCAATTCTGATTGGAGAACCGGATTAGATGAGGTTTATCAAGAAAGGAGGTTGAAACGGAGAAGGATTGTGATTCTGCACATCCTGTCGAGGGGATATCTCGCGCGAGATATGATATCTCGTGCGAGACAAAGCAGTCTGTGGACAATTCTGCCCTCTTCAGTTATTCCGTTAGTCAGTTAGGTCCAAAACTAACGAGGTTAGTTAGAAACTTAACGAAACATGACGAAAATGATATGCTTTCATCAAAACATAAAAGAGAGACGGAGAGTAGTGTAATCATGAATTATTGGTTCAGAATGGGGTGTCTACAGAGCCCCTCGGCGACAGGTCTTATGAAAGAAGAAGTGTCGTCGATAGAAAGACATCATTCTGAACATTGGGATGGTCGTGCCGCACGGCTGCCTACGTATCTCTAAGAGAGAATCAGACCAAACGTAGTTCGACTCCAAAACACTAAAAAGGCTATCTTAGGTATTTTGAAAAGTATTTTTGAAAATCGAAGAGGGATTTTTTTTTAAAAGGTAAAATCATACTGAGGAATCAAGGACTTGACCCAATTCTGAAGATACCCCGTTTGTTGGTGAAGTTGTTGAAGTGCGCCGTCCGAGGTTACTGACGTAGCTTGTTGTTGCCGAGGTCACGGACTTTGTTGTCGTTGCCGAGGTCACGGACTTTGTTGTGGTTGCCGAGGTCACGGACTTTGTTGTGGTTGCCGAGGTCACGGACTTGAAGTTTGCTGCCGTCACAGACTTTGAAGTTGTTGCCGAGGTCACGGACTTGAAGTTTGCTGCCGTCACAGACTTTGAAGTTGTTGCCGAGGTCACGGATTTGAAGTTTGCTGCCATCACAGACTTTGTTGATGTTGCCGAGGTCACGGACTTGAAGTTTGTTGCCGTCACAGATTTTGATATTGTTGTCGAGGTCACGGACTTGAGGTTGCTGTCATCACAGACTTTGCTGGTGTTGCCGAGGTCACGGACTTGAAGTTGTCGGTTGAGATGAAGGTTCTGTCGACTCCTGTAATGCAAGGGTATATGCACGATGGTCTCGGATGGACCCGAATGATTCTTACCTTTCTGTACCTGTCAGCACATAAAGATTCCAAATAGATTTTCCAGATTTTAGTTGTTTAACTGGACTTACGTGGTGGTGCTCACGTCTGTTCGTGTAAATGGCCGGTCGGACATTTTGGTGGTAAGTTTATGTATGAGTGTATGGTATACAGACATGTAGGGACATGTGTATGGATTTGTATTTGAGATGGGTGAACTGTATGAGTGAACTTATGTTTGACAAGTTGGGACCAAATCAGGTTTATGCAGAATCTGTTGCTAGTCAGCGAGGCTGTATTGTTGTAGAATTTCGTTCGATGAGTATCCTTGTTTGAACACATCTAGGTCTGTTGAGAATCTTCATTCTTACTTCTCCTTGAGTCGTGTCTCTAGGAGGCAAACGACTACACATCTGTCGACTGTCGTAATGGCTCTATGTCCAAGGCCCTTTGGTGTCTCAAGCCCCAAGTTGCTTGTAAGTGGTAGACGACTTTGTGAACAGGCTTGTGAAGCTGCTCTCTTTGATTTGAAGGTGATCGAAGAAGACTCTCCTTGTTGATTTGATTTGAAGAAGATCGAATGACGCTCGATGAAGAAGGCTGAAGAATACTCTCCCTTTGTCCTTTGATTTTTTTTTTCTTAGTGCGCACCCTGGTTTTTGCCTAGACCGCCCTTTCGGGTTTTCAATCTAGCGGGCATCTCTTTGCGTTTTTTTTTTTTTTTGAATAGTATGTAACTCGAAGAGAACTTAGAGAGAGAAAATCTTATTGAGGAGAGATAAATGAGATCTCAAGTTAGTTTAGGAGAGACGGACTCTATTCATTGGAAGGTGATCCAAGCATTGTTTTTTTTTTTTTGGAGAAGTGTATTCTCTAATGATGAGAGGGAGAAGCAAAGAGGAAAGCCCCTAATGTAGATTTGATTGTTTTGAAAAGTTGAAATAGAGGTTGACTGGGGGAGGAAAGGATAGGAAGCCCCAGTTTTGATACTTGGATTTCAAGAGTGTGTATGAGAGTGGCTAACAGGAAGCCCCTAGACTCGACAAGAAACGCTACTTGGCTCAAGGATCTAGAAAAGTTATTCTACCTTTTAATGAACCGTGCATCATCTAGAGTTTTCTAAATAAGTTTGAGGAGAAAGCCAATCATTAGTATGACTTAAGGGTAAACATTTTCTCGATACTGAAAGTCTTCTTCACTTGATGTAGGAGGATATTGAGGAATCCTCTTTTCTTTTGTTGGTATCACTTGACTCCTCTTCTTTGTGGGAGAGTCTTCTTGCCTTTGTTGAAATTCCATCCTTGTTGTGGGGCGACGAAGGCTTGAGAGTTTCTTTCTTTTTTTTTTTATGCTCTATTTTTGCCTAGGACGATTTGGGGAGTTTCGTCCTAGCGAGCTTTTTATTTTTGTACTCTCAAAGCCTTGAGTTGAGTAGCCCCACTCTTCTTGGGATGAATTTTGACAAAGAAGACCTTTGGCTTTCTTCGCTTGTTGGTCTCTAACTTTCAGTAGGGGTAATGTTTAACCCTTAAGCCTCCTAATGATAACTTGCTTTTTAAAGTCACTTAGAAGTTTCTATTTTTGCGATGATTTAGGGAATGGAAGGTCCATTATTTTGCATGAGTTGAATGATATTCATGAGGTCGAACAACTTTAGGGAAAGTGTTTAGGAAAAGAAATTACTTTAATTTATTGAGAAATTTAAGAACAGACTCGATAGTTTAGAAGACACAAACTAGAGGAGGTGAGGAGTACTAGAAAGACAGAACGACTCTTCGAGTTCATACTTGGAAATTTAAAACCTAATCTACTTCTATCAAAGGAGAAAGGGAGAGGATAGCGGTAGCCCCAAAGTGGTAAGTGTAGATTTCTTCTCGGAGCTTCATCTTCTTCATGGAGTACGAGGAAGAGGATTGGTGATGACGTTGGGACGTTCTAGATCTCCATTATCAAAGAGGTCTTGTATGATGTCCTTCAAGTGGTGGCAGGAGTTGGTGTCATGGCCGGTGAAGTTGTGGTACTTGCAGAATAAGTGATGAGCATGATTCGGACACATATCCTTCGGAGGACCACCTTCCCTTGGTTTGATTTTTTCATTCTGGACAAGCACATCGAAGAGTTCTTCTTGAGTGATTCCTTCAATTTTTTCGTAGTGTCTCTTTTTCTTTTCGGGAGGAGGGACAGCAGAATACTTTCCGGTGTTGGGGCGGCTGAGTGCAATAGCGTTGACTGAAGCATCCTTACTTGTAGCGGGTTTGTTGTAGCGGAAAGTACTTTCCTTCTTTTTGCTTTTTAGGAAGTCGTCAACCCTAATTCCGGACTCGAGGAGTTCATTGAAACTAGGAAAGTAATTACCGGCGAGCTTCTCTTGAAATTCATCACGGAGGCATTGAAGGAAGATGTGGATTTGCTCTTTGAGAGTAGGCCTTTCGACAATTTCAGTAAGTTTGAGTCTCCATCTTCTAGCAAATTCAGCAAAGGACTCATTTGCATGTTGTTTGGTTTGTTCAAGATCCCTCCTAGTGGGGCGGTAAGTGGAGTTGTCTTCAAACTGCCTTTGGAAGACTAAACATGCGGATGACCAATCAAGCCTTGTAGTCGTAGGAAGAGACATATACCAATCCCTTGCAGCACCTTCTAAAGTTTGAGGAAAGCATTGAGCCAAGATTGTGTTATCAACGCCCATTGGAAGCATGTCCCAAGTGTAGGTTTCAACATGAGCTCGAGGACAGGTAGTACCATTGAACTTGGCAATATCGGGTGTCTTGTACTTGCGAGGAAACTTGGTGATGGACTGTTGAAGAGCATCGGGATCAAATGGAACGAATGACCCTTTGGAAGTGTCAAGAGTTGCAAGTTTCTTCTCGAGGTAGTTCTTAGTAACATGGTCACCAAGTTTAGTAGTTTCGTCGCTACCTTCCTTCTTAGTCTTAGTACCCTTAGAGGTATGCTCCTCATCATCGGAGGAGGATGAGGATGAGGAAGAATCAGATTCTTCCTTTTTCTTGCTTGACTTCTTGGTCTTTCTATTCATTTTGGTGTAGGATTCCTCTTCATCGGAGGAGGATTCCACTTTCTGCTTTTGTTTTCTGCCTTTCTTGACTTTCAAATCGTTGAGTTCTTTCATGAGGGCGGCCATTTGGGCGTTTTGCTCATCAATTTGCTTACTTTGTTCATCCAACCTAGTCATGGCTTCGATGAGTTGGACCTTAGCATCGTTGAAATCGGCCTCGGTGGTAGAAGGAGAAGCAGACATCGTGTAGAGCTTTGGCGAAGAACCTAGACGTGTAGCAACCGTGTTAAACCATGATCGAGTCCCAACAAGTCGGCTGAATAGGGTGAATGAAGGCTTGAAGGTTTGAAGGTTTTGGCCAAAACACGAAAAGACCGAACACTTATCTCGTACGAGACAAGTAGTCTCGCGCGAGACTTCACCACGGAAAGTCACAATTTTCTGATTTTAATCCTAATTTTGGTCGGACGGAAAATCCGTTTTGGGGGTTTCTAAAGTTCAAGAACCAAACCTAGGGACCTAGGGGTCGGAGTAATCCAAAGTAACATCAAGTTTTGTGCAATAATTTTGATGAGAAAATTTTCTCTTTTTGGGGCAAATCCGAAGGGACATCCGTAGGGACGTTTCCGAAGCGACAATTTATTGATTTCTTTTCCGTGGATTATTGCACAAAACGATCTTGACAAGGGATTACAAGGACTCCAAGATCAAACCGACCGGTCAAGGAGTGTCTTAAAAAGTCAATCTACATGATATGTGGCGATGCAGGGCTGGAAGGCTAGGCTCCCCGCGATATGACAATCTAGGTGGATTGAATACGCGGAGTGGGATGATCCAACTTCGGAGAGACCGGCGACTAGGTGGTTACCTTCATCCGTCCTTAGTGTGGGTCCCGGGTTAATAGAGGGTATGTAGTGCAATGACAGTTATAATATGAGTGCGCGTGTGTGAGAGTCAATCTAGGTGATAGAGTAAAATAGAAATTTTTTTTTTTTGAAAACAAAAGAAAAACAGATAGTGGCCGCACCAAGTGGTTGCCTACGTTTCTCCCAAATTAGGAAGACTCAGGCCATCGTAGTTCCACTTAAAGAGATAGAGAGCGAGAGATAAATTAATTTAAATTACAACTCCCGAATCCTTCATGGACCGGACTTTAAATTAAATAACCAATCACACGCAGGTATATAGTTCGAGTAATTGAAATTATTCTACCCTGCAAAGTTAGCATAAGCAAAATAATAATACTAATTTATTTTGAAATTTCTGGATTTTATTTTGAAAATTTCGGAACTGTTTTGGCTTTTTTTTTTTTTTTTAATACAGTCAAACCTTTATGAAAAGTCAACTGACCTTTATTTATTTATTATTTTTTTTTCAGCCTCTATTTTATAAAAGGTGGGATTTCCTTACCCTTTTTTTTTGTTGGTTTTTTTAAATGCTTGGTCAACGTTTTGAAAAAAAGTTAATGACCTGACCACTTTTCCTTTTTCCCTTTTTTTTTTTTTAATGAGCCGCCGCCGCCAAGCCAAAGTGGAATCCTTTTGTTTTTAAACCGTATACTAATCTCGCGCGAGATTAGTATATCTCACGCGGGATAAGTATTCGAACAGTTTTTTTTTTGAAAACAGTGTCGAAAAATTCCAAAAAAATCCAGAAAAATCAGAATTTTTACAGAAAAATAAAAAGATTGATAATACTCAATTGTAACGCAAGTCTAACCCTCTTAATTAATTGTCCCCAGCGAAGTCGCCACTGTAGCGATGCGTGAATTTAGAAATAACAGAGTCGCCACTTATTATTTATTTAGGAAAACAATAAGAAAAACCTTAAAAAGAGATTTGAGGGTTCGGGGGTTAAGTTATCAAATGGATAGGTCGAGGAGCATCCATTCCACCCAATCCGGAGATCGGTCTTGCCAATTGAGTATTATCAATCTTTTTAATTACTAATTAAATAAATAACAAGAAAACCCTAATCAATTTCTTGATTAGGAATGTCGGATTGTACGCTTCGAGATCGCCTTCATCGATTGAAGGGACTCTAGGCTAATCCTTTTGATGGGATTACACCACTCTAAAAGCCAATAGAGAGAGATTAAGAAGAAAAGAGTAAAAGTATAGGAGTTTACCTAGTTTAGGGAGGATTTGATTTAGAACGTGGTTCTAAGATGTTTTCTCGATCGAGAAGTGATTTGGGCAGAGTTTCGACTCAATATGAGAGTCAAATCTTGATGCGGACAGAGCTTCGCCTCAATCCTTGATTCGGGTTTGGATGTTTGTTTGATCAACAAGGTTGATAAACAAACTTTAGGTGATTTTAGGGAGGTTTTGTGAGTGATTTGAAGGAATCTTTCGTGGAGAGAAACCAACAAATTGTGTGTGTTGTGTGAAATTCTGGACCTCTTGATCCTTGGAAGTCACCAAGTATTTATAGGGGTTTAAGAGGTAGAGGTGGAGAGGTAAAACACTCCTAGGAAGCTTCCAGAACTCAATTCTGATTGGAGAACCGGATTAGATGAGGTTTATCAAGAAAGGAGGTTGAAACGGAGAAGGATTGTGATTCTGCACATCCTGTCGAGGGGATATCTCGCGCGAGATATGATATCTCGTGCGAGACAAAGCAGTCTGTGGACAATTCTGCCCTCTTCAGTTATTCCGTTAGTCAGTTAGGTCCAAAACTAACGAGGTTAGTTAGAAACTTAACGAAACATGACGAAAATGATATGCTTTCATCAAAACATAAAAGAGAGACGGAGAGTAGTGTAATCATGAATTATTGGTTCAGAATGGGGTGTCTACACTACCCGACTTTTCTTTAATACTTTACTTTTTATACTTACAACACACACTCTACTATTTATTGTATATTATATAGTATGTTATGTGACACATGAAGTAAATATTATACACGTAGAATAACACGAATGCTTAAAATTTAATCTTATAGCTTAGAGATTAAATACAAATAAAAATTAATTTATAAGACTTGTAAAGATAACTTAGAATGGGGGGCTCAATTATTCGAGTTTAAACTTATCTCTTATTTAGCTATTTAGATATTGCTCACTTACAATCAAATTAACACATTACTTATTAAATTATTTTGCACTAATATTTTATATTAGTAAAAATACAAGTGTTATATACTATACTGTACATAAAATTTGTGCCCCTAGCTGGCGTGGGCCCTGGGCGATCATCCATTCTTCTGACCCACCCCTTGGGCTGACAATGTATTACACAAAAGTGATACAGATACTCTCGACGCCGATCTGTTGGAATATTTTCAAAATAATTTAATGAGAGAAAGTGTGTGACTGTTAGTCTGAAATTAGAAACTAATGGCAGTTACATTAGTTACAGAAGTTGCTGGATAAAGTTTGAAATTTTGAAACTAATGGCAGTTACATTAGTTATTGTTAAGGCAGTTTCATTTTCAAAATGAAACTCTTCCAGCCACTTTTATGACTTCTCAAAGAGTCACCATTGTTGTATAAATAAGGTGCTTCAGCCTTATTTGAGGACATACAAAACATTCTCTCTCAGCAATAAAACCTTTCCATCTCTAATCACATAAACAAACTTCTATTTTACTTCTATAATGGAGATTGTACTTGGCCAATTACAATCTCCAGATCATTCTAAGGCTTGGTTGGATACACAGGGTATAGGGGGTATCATCAGGAGTGCAAACTGGCGATATCCATGCAATGGAAAAGACAGGGGCTCTATTGTATCCTAAAGACTATTCGCATCAACCTTTTGCACCGGATAGAGGGCGAATTTTGTCTTAAGGAAAGCGTGTTCATCACGTGCCTTAGGAGCCATTTTCATACCAGCGAAGTTTACAACAGAAACTCAATTGCAACAATTATATTGCAGCAACTACAAGCATACAGGAACATCAGCAAAGTGCAGTTCAGTCCAGAAGAAGTAAACTAAGTGCAGAAACATTAGTGCAGTATATTCCAGTGCAGTAATATAAGTGCAGATTCAACCGTTGCAGATTTTCAAGTGCAGAAATTCAGTGAACAAAAAGTTTGGACAAACGATTACAAGTTTTGCTGAAGCAAAATCCAACAATCTTAAGACGAAAATCTCATGGCAAAAATTCTGCAAGCACTCACCACTGAGTTCGTCAAACTTGACAAGTTTGATGGAGGAAACTTCCGTCGTTGGCAGAAGAAAGTTCGGTTCCTGCTCCTCTCCTTGTGCGTTGATTATGTTCTCAATGTTCCGAAGCCGACTGAGAATGATGATGAGACTCCGGCACAAATCAGGAAGAGAATTAAATGGGCCAAGGACGATGAAATCTGCAAAGGACATATTCTAAATGCACTCTCCGACATCCTGTTTGACGTATACCAAAATGTGGAGACTGCAAAGGAATTGTGGGAAAATCTCAATAATCGCTACTTGACCGAGGATGCTACAAGTAAGAAATTTTTGGCCTCTCATTTTATGAATTATAAAATGGTAGATGATAAATCTGTTACTACCCAATTTGATGAAATACAATGCATCCTTGGCCAAATGAAATTGCTGAATATGAATATGGATGAATGTATCATTGTTTCATGCATAATTGATAAACTTCCTCCGTCATGGAAAGATGTTAAGAAAACTCTTAAGCACAAAAAAACAGGAGTTGTCCCTTAAAGATTTAGGGACCCATCTTCAAATTGAAGAAGGGTTGCGAGAGAAAAATGACTCGCAGGAAAGGGAAACTTCTAAGGTGCATATGACGGAAGAAATGAATACCCACAAATCTGGACAAAATAATGAAAAGAAATCCGGACAAGCAAATAACAACAAAAGAAAATGGGAGCAAGGAGAATCCTCCAAGAACCCGAATCCAAGCAAGAAAAAGAAAGGTTCCTGCTAAAATTGCGGAAAACCTGGACACTTTAAAAGGGAGTGTCGGCTTCTCAAAAAGAAGAAGGAGAACAAAGACAAGGAAAAATTTGTCGCGGTGATCTCTGAAGCAAACATGCTACAGAATGACAATGCTTGGTGGATTGACTCCGGTTTAACAAGACATGTGTGCAATGACAAAAGCATGTTCTCCAACTACGTTGAAGCTCTTAGCTGGAAATTGCATGTACATGGGAACTCCTCTCTGCTTTGCGATCGAAAGGGAAAGGAACGGTGAATCTCGAGTTTACTTCGGGCAAGATTTTGACTCTTACCGATGTCTATCATGTTCCTGAAATCAGGAAAAACCTTGTGTCTGTAAGCTTGCTTAACAAGCATGGTTTTAAGCTTGTCTTTGATGGTGATAAATTTATTTTGTCTAAGGGTGGTGTGTTTGTTGGTAAAGGATATGTGTATGAGGGTATGTACAAACTCAGCATTAATGAAATTTCTTTTAATTCTGCTTATATTGTTGACTCTCTTTCTTTATGGCATAGTAGATTGGGGCATGTGAATACTAGAAAAATGCATAAGATGATTCATCATGTTCTCATTCCTAAATGTGATAATAATATGATTGTCAAATGTGATATTTGTGCACACACTAAAATTACAAGAACCCCATTCCCAAAGGCCATTGAAAGAACTTCATCAATTTTGCACTTAATTCATAGTGATGTATGTGATTTTCATAATACTCCTACTAGAGGCGGAAAGAAATACTTTGTAACTTTTATTGATGATTACTCTAGATTTTGCTATGTTTATTTGCTCCATAGTAAAGATGAAGTTCATGATAAGTTTAAGATTTATAAGGCTGAAACAGAAAACTTTTGTAATGCACACATTAAAATGCTTAGATCTGATAGAGGAGGAGAATATTACTTCCCTGCATATTTTGAATCTGTAGGAATTATCTATGAGACTAGTATAGCATATACCCCTCAACAAAATGGAATTGCCGAAAGGAAAAATAGAACATTAGAAGAGATGGTTAATTCTATGCTTTATCATTCGGGTCTTAATGATAGTTTTTGGGGTGAGGCTCTCTTAACTGCTTGTCATATTTTAAATAGAGTACCTCATAAGAAACTCAATGTTACTTCCTATGAGTTATGGAAGAAAAGAAAGCCTAATC
Source organism: Adenophora triphylla var. japonica (assembly GCA_022495995.1). Taxonomy (NCBI): domain Eukaryota; kingdom Viridiplantae; phylum Streptophyta; class Magnoliopsida; order Asterales; family Campanulaceae; genus Adenophora; species Adenophora triphylla. Next base: position 204,838 of record JAFEMH010004275.1, read on the forward strand.
TAGGATACCTTAAGGTTTGGGGCTGTAGAGCAATTGTAAGGCTACCAGAACCTAAAATAAAGAAACTAGGTGCCAAAGCAGTTGAGTGCATATTCTTGGGATATGCAGAGCATAGCAAGGGATATAGGTTTATGGTTATTGAGCCAAATGACTCAATTGGAATAAATACGGTCATTGAATCTAGGGATGCTATTTTCTATGAAGAGAGATTCAAAACAATTCCTAGACACAATGATGAAATTGGAAAGGTGATTGAATCTTCCCAAAAACGTAAACCTATAGACACAGCGAACCGAACCAAGGAGAAGCAAGCGAATAAGAACGGAAAAGTCCTTTGGACCCGATTTTATTATTTATTTGGTGGAAGGTGATAGAAACTCGAGTGCTTTCAACTCTCTATATCACCAAGTATTGAGGCGATCCTCAAACATTTGAGGAAGCTATGAAATCACAAGATGTTGCCTTTTGGAAAGAAGCCATTAATGATGAAATGGATTCTATAATAGGCAATAATACTTGGGTTCTTGTTGACTTGCCTCCTGGTTCAAAACCAATTGGTTGTAAATGGATCTTCAAAAAGAAAATGAAGGTTGATGGACCATTGATAAATTTAAAGCTAGATTAGTTGCTAAAGGCTTCACTCAAAAGGGAGGGATAGATTATTTTGATACTTATGCTCCTGTTGCCCGCATTTCTACTATTCGTGTTCTTCTTGCTTTGGCTTCTATTTATGGTTTTACTATTCATCAAATGGATGTAAAAACTGCTTTTCTTAATGGTGTCTTAAATGAAGAAATATATATGGAACAACCTGAAGGCTTCATTTTACCTGGTCATGAAAAGAAAGTATGCAAACTTATAAAATCATTATATGGCCTTAAGCAAGCTCCTAAGCAGTGGCATGAAAAATTTGATGAAATAGTTGTCTCTAATGGTTTTAGAATTCATGAATCTGACAAATGTGTGTATAGCAAATTTTCTAATAAAAAAGGTGTGATTATTTGTTTATATGTTGATGATATGCTTATTTTCGGAACTGATGAAGAAACAGTTATAGAAACAAAATTATTTTTGTCATCCAAATTTGACATGAAAGATATGGGGGTTGCCGACGTGATATTAGGAATCAGGATTACTAGAAATGATAATGGGTTGGTACTTTCTCAATCTCATTATATTGAGAAGATATTAAAGAAATTCAACCATTATGAAAGTACTCCTGTAAGTACCCCATATGATTCAAGTATTAAATTATTTAAAAACACTGGTAGAGCTGTTAATCAGCTTGAGTATGCCAGGGCAATCGGATGTCTTATGTATGCCATGACGAGTACTAGGCCTGACATTGCATTTGCAGTGGGAAGACTTAGTAGATATACTAGTAATCCAAGTCATATACATTGGAATGCTATATATCGTGTCTTTAAATATTTAAAGGGGACAATAAATTATGGCATACATTTTACAGGCTTTCCTTCGGTATTGGAAGGGTTTACAGATGCTAGTTGGATAACTGAGAGGGATGATCATACCTCCACAACTGGATGGATATTTACACTTGGTGGGGGTGCCATCTCGTGGGGCTCTAAAAAGCAAACTTGTATAACAGACTCAACGATGGCATCAGAGTTTGTAGCATTGGCTTCATGTAGTAAAGAAGCAGAATGGCTACGAAACTTGCTAATTGAGATGCCTAAATGGCCAAAGCCTATGCCACCAGTATCTATACACTGTGATAGCCAAGCAACTCTAGCTAGAGCATATAGTCAAGTGTATAATGGAAAATCCAGACATATTGGATTAAGACACAGCTATGTGAGACAGTTGATCACTGATGGAGTGATAATGATAGACTTTGTGAAGTCTTGCAAAAACTTGGCAGACCCTTTGACAAAAGGACTTCCAAGGGAAGTGGTCAAGAAAACCACAAAAGGGATGGGACTCAAGCCCACTAATACAAATCACCAATGATAGAAACTCAACCCAATTCTTGATAAATCAGGTCTATGGGTTCAATGAGCAAAGTATATCATATGTGTGGTTGAAGTTCTACACTTTTAATCATCCCAAGGAATGTAGAGCTTGGTACCCGTAATAAGAAAGGGAAGGATGAGTTAAAACTCTTAATAGACTTAATAGTGTTTATGTTACGGGGACACTAAGGTAAGTCTACCTATATGAGTGTCGGAGGTGGTGCCGCCTTCTATGAGCTCAAGGGCTTGGCTCTAAAGCACTCACGAAAAGGATACAAACGCAAGGCCAATCCACGCGTCAGCTTTAATCTTTCCTTGTGTATATTCAAATCTTGTGCGTGACTATATATCCGTCTAATCATATTGGTAGTTGGTTCAAAGACACGAGTCTACCATTCTACTAGGTTAGCCTTGATATGTTTTCACAAGATAATGGTTCAAGTCGAGAGACACCATCATCCTTGCACAAGTTTACAAAGCCTTATTATGATTATTTTATTCTGATTCTTTTGAAAATGGTGGGGGATTGTTGGAATATTTTCAAAATAATTTAATGAGAGAAAGTGTGTGACTGTTAGTCTGAAATTAGAAACTAATGGCAGTTACATTAGTTACAGAAGTTGCTGGATAAAGTTTGAAATTTTGAAACTAATGGCAGTTACATTAGTTATTGTTAAGGCAGTTTCATTTTCAAAATGAAACTCTTCCAGCCACTTTTATGACTTCTCAAAGAGTCACCATTGTTGTATAAATAAGGTGCTTCAGCCTTATTTGAGGACATACAAAACATTCTCTCTCAGCAATAAAACCTTTCCATCTCTAATCACATAAACAAACTTCTATTTTACTTCTATCTTTGGAGATTGTACTTGGCCAATTACAATCTCCAGATCATTATAAGGCTTGGTTGGATACACAGGCATAGGGGTATCATCGAGTGCAAACTAGCGATATCCATCTCGTGGAAAAGACAGGGGGCTCTATTGTATCCTAAAGACTATTCGCATCAACCTTTTGCACCGGATAGAGGGCGAATTTCGTCTTAAGGAAAGCGTGTTCATCACGTGCCTTAGGAGCCAATTTCATATCAGCGAAGTTTACAACAGAAACTCAATTGCAACAATTATATTGCAGCAACTACAAGCATACAGGAACATCAGCAAAGTGCAGTTCAGTCCAGAAGAAGTAAACTAAGTGCAGAAACATTAGTGCAGTGTATTCCAAAGGCAAAGAATATACGTGCAGATTCAACCGTTGCAGATTTTCAAGTGCAGAAATTCAGTGAACAAAAAGTTTGGACAAAAGATTACAAGTTTTGCTGAAGCAAAATCCAACACGATCCCATATTAATAGTCCACTATTTCTTATTTGGACAATCCATTTAAGGGTTCACTTTCATAGATTAAGCTATATTTATTTATTTATTCGCAAATATCTTTCACTTTAAAAAATAAAACTTGATAAAAACTAATACAACAATCTGAAAAACAATACTTTAAAATCTGACTCTAAACCACTGGGACAAGGGACACATTTAAACTAATTTTGGGTCCTTTTTGTAGTATATTAGTATTTATAATTTGGGCCCTAAAACTTGGGAGGCCCAAATCCGTTGTTTTGATAGATTTGGGCCAGGGCCGGGCCGGGTTGAAACTAGGTCAATGACTGTCAACCCTACTCCTAATTATGCCAATTTTATTTTTCTTAAATTCAATAACTATTGTTTAACAGAAAAATTGTCTAGCCTAACTAAAATTTAAAGCGACCATATTCTTTCTCAAAAATTGCAAGTGTTGTCCACACGAGTACATTCGTTTGGATATATCCCAGAAGGGGCAAGAGTCTTGAACTATAAACCGAGATACGAATATGGGTTTGCTCAAGCTGGGCCTAATTGAATTGGGCCATGAATATTATCTAAGTAACCAAGTATTAGGGCCGAGTGGAGTCTTCCTCATATGACAAGGAGCGTTTATCTCACTTTATAACAACATGTTTGGGCCGGTACGCAAAGAAGAGACGAGGAAACTAAAGTTCTTACCTCGGCATTCTCCCAACATGACGAGGAAACTAAATCATTTACCTCGGCATATCTCCGTACTCACCCAATCTCCAAATGACGAGGAGCAGAATCATTTACCTCGGCCTATTTGCCAAAGGCCGAGGAAAAACATTTGCCTTCCTGCTCCTTGGCTTAGCAAGCATAATCCTTATTCAACAAGGATTATACGGCCATGATCCAATCAGGATTATACTTATCAACATCAATTCAAGTCAAACAATGACTCCTTAACGTATATAATTCTAGTAGAATTATATCTTATCTCTTGACAAGTTCATTCCAACATGGATTCTATCTATCCATTCCTATAAATACAAGCCCTATGGCTCATTATTCGGTACGTTACTTTTTACATTGGAGAAACTTCTGTCAATTTGATTTCTCTAATATCAACCGTGAACTTACTCTCACGCCGGAGGGCCTTTAGCCGGATCCGCCCGGCTTAGTTTACGTGTTTTCTCTTATTTTCGTGCCTTGCAATCGCCGAGCATTCAACGCTTGGATTTGGGCTGTTTTGACGATTTTGGCATCATCAATTGGTTCCATTGCCGGGAAATCGATTCAAACACCCATTGTTTGGCCCGAAAACGCCGCTAAAAGCCAATCTTCTTGCCGGAATTTTTGTTTTTCGTGAACGGATTTTGGGTTCATTGAGGTCGTTCGTGACATCGCGGAATCATCAAGTTCAAAGAATTTGCCCAGATTCCGTTGAAGGCGTTTTGGCGTTAAAATTTCGACCCAATTTTGACTTGAGTTCTTTGCGTTAGAAAAAATCACAATTGGCTGTTTGTTTTTGGTTAAAATTTGCCCTAATTTTAGCCATAAATTCGGTTCTGGTGAAATTGTGATTTTTGAAAAATTTTGCACTCAATAATCTGTTTGTGATTCATAATGAACGGACAATTCACAAGTGTTACGCCGAGGATCCCACCCAAGTGAATGGGAAACACTGGAACCGAGGAACCACTGCCTCCCCCTCCTCCTCTACCTCAGACTGATGCCATTCCTCCCCTTGCCATGACTCTTCGTTCCATGGGTCAGGCAAATGTCGAGGGAGAGGGCAATGACCTTCCTCGTCCTACTCGTGCTCGTGGGAAGCAAGCAGAAGGAAGAAAACAAAGAATGCGTACGCCGGTCAAGCAGAGGATCTCAACCCGTGACCGACGCTCTTTGTTACACAAACAAATGGAGACTCTGCAAAGGATGTATGAAACACAAGTTGCTCTTTTGCAAATGGACCCCGAGATCATTCCATGGCTCCATTCATTGTGCCATCAATGGGCCCACCTTCGAGAAAGGAACAAGGAGAGCATCGTGCTCCTCCCCGAAGACCGCTATTTGAACTACCAATGCCAACCCCCAAGGATTCTCCTCGTCCTCGGCATACCAAGAAGCGTAAGGATCCTGTAGTCGACCCGAGAAGCCAAATAACTCCTAGGGAAGAGGAAGTGAACTCCAAGGACCTAAGGACAAGACTCGGCTTGAATAGGCGCCTATCCCCGCTCGTCTTATCATGACACCTAGGCGTCCCACGTCTCCTCGAGCTCGTCGACCGATTCTCCTCGTCCTCGTCGTATGCATTCTCATCGTCCTCGTCGACGGACTCTCCTCGTCCTCAAGCACGAGAGAATTTGTTAGGCCGAGGACCCCGGAACCATATAGGATGATACCGGGAGGCCAAGACTTGGCACCCTGACATGATAAAGAACCATCAAGGAGTAAGCGGCCACCGACACAATGCGGAGCATAGTAGGCGAATGATCGTCCCAAGGACCACAAACGTAAGCTCCTCCCAACGAAGCACTCGCTCGAGCAAGGAGAAGGGAATAGAAACAAAGCAATGGGAGCCGTTGAAGCAAAGGCTAGATGACATGGAGAGGGGAAAGAAATATAATGACGACGATTATGATTGGGCCACCCGTCCGTTTTCCTTGAGGATAACCGCCGCACCTCCTCATCCTAACCTCAAGCTCCCAAATTTCGAGAAATACAACGGAACCATCACGCCAAGGACCATGTGCAAAGTTTCGAACAAACCATGAATCTCCTCACCACTGTCGATGACTTGCTCGCAAAGCTTTCGCGAGCACCTTCTCCGGAACAGCCTTTGACCCGGTTCCGTGAGCTCAAGAAAGGTTGCATCGATTGCCGGAGGGGCATGAGGAGAATGTTCTTAGATCATTTTGCCACTACTGGGAAGAGGAAGATGAGATTAACCGACTTGGCCAACATTGAAGCAAGGGAAGGGAGAGACCACCCTCGCCTACTACAATAGGTTCCGAAAAATGGCGCACCAAGTTGAAGAAAGCCTCACCGATAGGGAGGTCATAGTTTGCTTCAACTCGGGTTAAAATCGAGCCCCCTCATTTATGAACTCTCGACCAGTGGAACCTAATTCCAAGGCCGAATTGTACAAGGTGGCTTATGCCATTTCCATGGTCGAAGACAAGACAAAGAAAAGGGGAGCCGACAAGACGGAACCCGAAGCAACTAACCCCCGAGAATGACAACGGGAACTGGCAAGGGTTCCAAAGGAAAGAATAGAACGAGAAGCACCGAGAAGCCGAGTTCACCCTCTTACAAAGCCCATATCTGAAATCATGCAGGCTAGTAAACCTTCCTCCACCTCGTCCGCCGACTGATAACCCAAAAATATCCCCGCAACAAGAACAAATACCGTGATTTTCACAAGGACAACGGGCACACCACCGATGGTTCTTTGGGCCCTTAAGAAGATAATCCAACAAATGGGTTGACGAGGGAAAGTTAGACCGTTATGTCATGAAGAAAGATGGCAAGCGAAAGCGGAAGCAAAGAGGAGAGTGAAGATGACTCCAAGAGTGAGGATGAAGATCGAAGGCCTCCTAGTGGCTAAACTACATGTGATCCGTGAAGAGGGTGACCTCCACCGTAGGAAAGCTAAGGGACCAGATCCACGAGCTAAGCAAAGTATACCATGTCCCTGCTTGGATCCATAAAGCGGAAGAAGTCATTAGTTTTTCTCCGAATGAGTTGGCGGGAAGTCGAGCAGCTCGTGAGCAGCCCTTGGTCATCAAGGGTCGAATTGACAATGTTGAATCCGAAAGACTTCTTGTTGACACGGGGGCCTCCCGTGATATCCTATACTATTCAACCTTCCAACAAATGGGGTTGAAAGACACTGTGCTAGAACCCATATCTTGGAAGGCTTGAAGGATTCACCAACCATAAGGAGCAAAGCGAACCGTAGAACTAGAACTCGAAGTCGGCAATCATCCCTTCCGAGCCAAAGCTACTGTCACTTTTATAGTCATGGACTTGACTAGTGACTATCATGCGATTATAGGCATTCCAAGTCAAGCCAAACTTGGGATGGTGGCCTCCCTTCCTCACCAGCGAGTTAAATTTCCCACTCGTAATGGCATTGGATGCGTGAGGGCAACCCCCAAAGATTTCTTGGAACATGTTGTCAAGAGCCGGAAAAAGTCAAAAAGCGTGGAGATAGATACGCCCAGGAGAACATCAAGATCTCCAAATCACGAGTAAGACCACCGAAACTGAGCTCTAGAGATGAGCTATATCCGTGACAGTATGGGGAAAGTGAGGAAAGAGTGGAACTCTTATGGTCCCTAGAAATTGTGGATGACCAAGGCGTAACTCTACCCACAGGAAGGACAGCCTACTGGTCCTAAGAAACCTCATGCGGATGACCCAAGGCGTAGATCCCACCTGTACCTATGCCTCGAAGGGGCACCTTTATAGTCTGTCCCAAACCTGTGGATGCACCGAGAGCATAGTTCTACCCACGTCTCCGAGGGAGAAGACCCCATTCTCGTCAATGACCGAGTAACTCGGGGGCCAACCATGACTCGGGAAGAACTGTATCTTCCAGTACATTTGGATAAACTTGCATGGAGGAAGAAGGCCTCAATGTAAGAACGACAAATGAAGGAAGGAGAATTCGAGTAGAGATCATCATCGAATTCCTTGGAATTTCGAGACGGACCAGAAATGAAGCCCGTAGATGAGCTAGATAGAGGTAGTCATTAATCCCGACTATCCCGAACAAAAAATCAAGCTAGGAGGCCAGCTATCAGCTACAGAAGAGAGAAAGAAAGAATCATATCCACTCTTTGAAAAGCAAAGTCTCGACGCTCTTTGCCCCTTGGAGAAGCTCGAAGACATGCAGGGGGGATCAATGAAGAGAAGTAGCCCTCCACCGCTTAGAAGTTGATCCTTTAAGCGAAGCACCATCTCCCATTTACCGAGGGAGAAATTTTGCAAGGGACAAGGAGGAAGCTATAAAGAAGAGGTGCGAAGTTACTCGGCGCGGAGGAATAGTTCGCGAAGTCAAATACCCGCGTTTGGTTGGCTAATGTCGTTATGGTGAAGAAGCTAAAAATGGGAAATGGCGTATGTGCATAGACTTCTACCGACTCTAAACAAAGCTTTTTGCCCCCTAAGAGACAGACTATCCTCTCCCCGAGAATAATTCGACAAGCTTGGTTGAATCCATTTCATTTGGACACCAAACTCTCGAGGGCCTTGCTTAGATGCACACTCAGTGCTATCATCGAGATAAAAATGGCGAAAGAGTGACATCGAGAGTGCTGACGCCTTCCAAACACACTGCTAGTATTGGGAATTTCTCTGCCACATCATGATGCCTTTTGGGTCTCAAAAATGCTGGTGCCGGCACTTACCCAACGGATGTGTAAATCAAGTTTTTGCAAAGTCGAGATAGAGTAGAAAACATGGAAGCTTATATTGATGATATGGTTATAAAGACCAAGGAAGTGTGCAGCCACGTCTTACGACCTAAAGAGACCATTATCTACAACTCCTTCCGAGCAAACAACATTAAGCTGAATCCAAGTGCAAGTTGCATGTTAAAAGGGAGTCACTACTTGAGGAAAATTCACTGGAGGCTTCATGAGTTTTTCCTGCAAAGGGGGATTGGAAGCAAAACCCGAAGTAGAAAAATCAAGGCGCTGTTGACATTGAAGGAATCCTACCAACATCAAGGTCAGGTCCAAAGACTTAATGGTAAAGCATTGCGGCCCTTGGAAAGATCATCGCAAATCCGCCGAAAAGTCACCGCCTTTCTTCAAGTGTATTGAAGTGGGACCAAGAGCTTTCTCTGGACTCCCGAATGCTCGGAAGCATTCCTCCGGCTTGAAGGAGTACTTGGGTTCCCCTCCCTTGCTTAGCAAACCGACTACCAAAGGAGATGCTGATACGCCTTCCTAGCCGCCACTCAACATCATGCCGGCTCGCAAATGCCTTAGTTCGAAAGGATGAAGGAATTCAGAAGTCCCGCCTCATTATGTCTCAAAGGCACTGTCCGAAGTGTAGAAAGCAGATATTTCAATGTGGAAGAAGAGATATGCATACGCATTCAGTCATTGCTTCACAGGAAGTTGTGCATACTTTTTCTTGCACACCCTATTCACCGTCTACACCAACGAATGTCATTGAAAGAAAATCCTTCATAAGTTAGACGGCTCTGGACATCTCACTTAATTGGTCAATCGCCTCTAACGGAGTTTGATATCACTTACCTAATTTTAACCAAGGAAGACCCTCTTAGCACAGCCTTTGATTCACTTCCAATGTTAGACTGCTTTATGGGTGAGCATCTCCCCACCTCCCTAAGCAAAATGTGCCCTTGGAGGAAAAAGACTCTCCCATTGAACTCCCATCCAACCGCTGGATCCCGTATATTTAACGTGACTGGTCCGCTGAACCAAGGAAAGAAGCGGAGTCCGGAGTTGTACTAGCAAGCCCGGTAAGGAGAGTATACATTATGCACAAGATGCCATCCGCTCTGCAAGTTTCCCGCTCTAACAACCAAGCCGAATACTTTGAGGCTCTCATATTTGGCATTGAGTTGGCCTCCTCTCTATGGAGCAACTAAGGTGGCTGCTTCTCGTGGACTCTCAGCTGTCGTCACAACAAATAAAGGGGAGAATATAACACTCAAGATGTTCACCCCTTGCCAAGTACAGAGACCTGGTCCTTTGATATGACGAAGAAAATGGAATTTTTCGAGTCTCAAGCAGATAGTGAAGGAAGACAACGAAGTCGCAGACGTTCTCTCCAAACTAGCCACCATTGACGTGTTCCTTCAGTAGACCAACCCATACATGTAGTTTATGCTGTGAGGAACCCGACGGCACGAAGATTACAAGTCATGCTCCTCTGACGAGGAAGAGAGCATGCCGGATCGATGGGCTACTACATCGAATACATTTGAGAAGGAGAAACTCCCGTAAGATGAGGCTCGAGCCAAGCTTATTAGAAGAGGTCTCCAAGATTCTGTGGTGATGAAACCTGAGTCCTCTACCGAAGATCTTTCACGAAGCCCCCGTTAAGGTGCTTGCCTATCCCAAGGAAACCGGGAGAACCTCCCGGCGTAAGTACATGAAGCGTGTTTCGCGGCGTACACCCTGGGGCCGTAACCTTAGTGACAAAATGATATTCGCTAGGTTACTACTCGGCCAAACCTAAGGGAAGACGCTGCACGCCTATGTCTTTGAAAATGTGACAAATGCCAAAGGTTCTCTCTGACATTCCAGAGACTACCCCGCACAGCAAACACTTGCACACCTACGTGGCCATTTGATATGTGGGGATCGACCTCATTGGACCCTTCCCACCCGCCCGTGGTAATTGCAAGTACGTGATAGTGAGCCTGCCTGATTACTTCTCCAAGCCGGCATAGAAGCCAAGGCATTGGCCAAGATAACGGAAGAGAACGCGACTGTTACCTTTGTTCATGACAACATCTCTGTACAGATTTGGCCTTCCGCATACAATTGTTTTCTCGACCATGGACTCCAATTTCCACGGCATTTACAAATGCAATTGGGGAGAGTCAAAGTACGCATCATGTGCAAAATCTTCAGCCAGCGTACACCAAGGCAACTGGCGCAAGCGTAAGCCGCCCAACAAACCGGGTCCTAACCGCCCCTCACCAAGAATCTCTGAAGGTCGCTGAGGGTATGATGGCCGGGACGAACTTCCCTGAGCTTTATGGGTCGCTGCACAACCACCCGGGGCCAAATCAGGAAACCCCATTCGCAGCTAACCTTCTGCCTCGAGGCTACGGCACCATGAAGAGATGGCCATCCCTACAAGTAAGGAACTCCAACATTATGATGAGCAAGTCAACAAGGTCAATAAGTGCTCCCTGACCTGGTACCTCGAATAGATGGAAAACGACTAGTCGCACAGACATTTATGGTGAATTACAAGCAAAGGACCAAGGCATATCACGACAAGAGGGTCATCAAAAGAGTATTCCAAAGTTGGGCAAGACAAGGTACTTAGAAAGATTCGAAGCCACCGCTCCAAGGCGTATCAGAACAAGCTCTCCCTGCAAATCGGGAAGGTCCCTATATCATCACTCAAGTCATCAGAGAAGGGAACCTACAAGATTGAGAACCACAAGGAGGGGAAGGATCTCAAGTATCCATGGCATTCCGACAACCTTAGAAAATATTATCACTAGTCTAGTTTACTTTTGCAATAGATTAGCACTTTATTTTGCCTCTTTTATTTTCGTGTCTTTTGTTTTCTTTTTTGTCTTTTTAGTCGATGGGGATTGTAGCTTCACTGTAATTGCATTTCAGCTCTACGAAAGCAGCTTTCTTCCAACATGCAAAGCAACTATCAAATTCTGAACACCTCAAAGACCGGAAGTATGAGGACATTACTTTCCGACTCTACGATATTAACACAGCCCAAGACCAAGGATCCTCCTTGGCTCCTCAACAGCTTACAGATCAATACCCAAGCACCAAGGGATCCACCTTGGCCCTCGATTGCTTAACAATAACCTTTGAAGACCAAGGATCCTCCTTGGCTCTCCGATGGCTTACCACAGCGCAAGACCAAGGATCTTCCTTGGCCTCGACGGCTTACCAACAGCCAAGACCAAGGGATCTTCCTTGGCCTCGATGGAGCTTACCAACAGCCCAAGCACCAAGGGTCCCCTCAAGCCTCGACGGCTTACACAAAACCGGCCAAGCATCAAGCTGATTTTCCTCGGGCCTCGATGGCTTAACACACCCAAGACCAAGGGACCACCTTGGCCCGATGGCTTACAAGCACATCCCCGTCAAGGGTCCACCTTGACTCAGTGATACCAAGCAGCGCCCAAGACCAAGGTGAACCTCCTTGGCCCGATGGCTTACAACACTTCCAAGCCAAGGGTCCACCTTCACTTACAGACTAAATGTACCATGAGACCGAGGACTTTCCTGCTGCCTAATGGCTTGATAAAACCTCCTACCATGAATCTACTCGATTCAGCATTACAAACACTTCAATATATCGCCTAAGGAGACCCTCCTCGGCCTAAAAAACTAAAGAGCATAGTCTAAAGCCGAGGAGTATTTCCTGCCTAACCAATTTCGCCCAACATCCGGGAGCAAGGAACCTTCCTCGGATCTTGGCTTCTTAAGTTGAGGTGCCTCGGCCTAGCATAGCAAGAATGATGAGCAATGGAAATAACACGAATCATGACAAGAACATTCTCTATTAAATATTTAAAAACATTACAAAAGTCCTACTATCTATTACAAAAAAACAAGGAAAAAGTGATCCTAAGATTGGGCCTGCATGCCATCAAAAGGCTTGCCCGGTCCCAATGGCCCTTCAGCTGGGTGCTGGGGCAGCAGGGGACTGTTTGATTATACTGGAGGCAGCTCGGTCCTTGGCCTTCCACCTCGGCTTCACTGTCCTGACAGGCTTCTGCGCCTCTGGATTGTGCCACCACTGTGTTTTTACAGGCTGCTCCTGGACAACATAGTCTGGCCTCCAGACTTCCCTGGCAATATTAACATCCTTGGCAGCCATCAGTCCAAATCGCTTTTCAGAAGAAGCGACCAAGTGATGGACAGCCCCAACTTCCTTGCATATCCATCCCCCGCAGCTTAGCCTGCAACCTTGTTCATGCCCAGACTGTGGAAGCACCAGCCAAAATGCTCTGGGCTAAGCTGGGAGATATCATCTTCATGCATGGCTGCCGCTGCTCGTCCCACGCCTGGCTGAAGGCTGAGTGGCCATCATCAGTCCTCCCAAAGCCCAGCTCTCCTTGTAACTGAGCTACGCCTCTTCCTCCTGAGCTG
>JAFEMH010004276.1:0-55000 GCA_022495995.1 Adenophora triphylla var. japonica
ATTATCACGTTTTGGGTTTAGAGAAACACCAAAAGGAGAGATTTTCAATTGAGAATTGAGAATCAAAACCATTCAATTCCATTATTTCTTCATCGATTGAAAGAGTTTCAATCGAGATCTAGCAATCCACCTAGAATTGTTCTAGGGTTCGTTCAACGCGTGGATACACATAGAGGATCTTCGCTCTTCAAGATCTTTAGTTCGTGATTCAACGATCGTTCATCAAGGATTCACAAGATCGTCAATGCGGAGTTGGGTCACGTTTATCAACGACAAAAGCACACAAGGTTGGTATTTCTATTTCATTCCTCTTAATTAATCATCTAGAACGGATCTAGGGCTCGGGTTTTCGAGTTATTGCATTATTCATTCTTGTGGACCCTCGAAACCCAGCGGTGGTATCGAGCCCCGTTCATGATGTTTATATTAGATAATCATGATAATTATGTAATGTGATTATGTTAATTTTCATGATGAATATGATTTAGAACATGAATTTATATGGGATTTGCTTATGGAAGTAATTGTATATTTGTAGATATGCCATGATTGTGAATTGAATTATGTGATTAATGTGATTAATCTATAATATGGGTTTTGAAATATTACTTAGTATATGGGGTTTGGACACCAAAAACCTTCCCCATGAGCACTTCGATGGAAGTGTGGGATAAATTTGGAAGCACGTGGCAGCATCATAGTAATTACAAACCAAATGTGATTTGTGTTGCATCATTCCATGTTCATAATTATGCTTTCATGCATAGTTTAAATGAATCAACCTTGCCATGTTAAGTGATAAACATGAAAATTGAGGAGCCTTCTTTTTGAATTTTGAGTTTGTTTATGCCACCCATGTTTAAACACTTGTGTGTACACGGATAGTTTCATGTAAAATACATACGGCGAGTACATTGATTCTATCTTTGTATGATCAAGATGAGCAAACGGTGATTGCTTTACGTTTAAAATGGTTGAACTTCAGTTAAGAATTTGTCCAAACAGCTTGATTTTGGGCCTAAGGCATAAGATGGGACCAAAAACATGTGACATATGATGTCTATAATCTCATAAAGGATCTAAGAGTCATATGTTGATATGATTGATAAATGTTATCTACCTTTTTAGTTTAATTTTGAAGCCGATCGTGCCATAGCCAGAGCTTGAAATTAAATTAAAGTTGGAGTCTTAACCTATTAAATTATATTATGCATGATTGTATAAGAAGGTTATATAATTTAGTGGGAGTATATTTATGAAATACGTTAATTAAATCTCTTAAATGAAATTGGTACTTATATGTGTTCATATTTGTTGCATATCTTTGTAGATCAATAGGCTGTAAACACTAATCAAAAATGCATCCATTGCGATCGAGTCCTTGAGAAGGACAGAAGTTAGAAGAGAATGGCAACAACTATGTGGATTGAATCCAGCGGTTTGGGAATTGTTCTCAAACGGGGAAAGGAAGTTGTACATTCTCGATGGACCCGTTCCACCAGAGGCTTCTTGCTAATGCAACTAAAAAAGTTTGAAAAGGACCAACATAAGAAACATGTGGATGATTACATTGATGTTGGTTGCTTGATGCTTGCTACCGTGTGTAAGGCTCTTGAGAAGGACCTTGTACACATGGAAGCTTATGATTTGAAATCATTTTGAAGAAATGTTCCGATTCTGCAAGCACGTCGGAGAGAAAGGTTTGACACTATGAAGGCTCTTCATTCATGCAAAGATGATTGAAGAGACAACTTTGTTGGGCCTCTCATGTGTTGAAAATGAAGGAAGTCACCTTGAACATCTTGAGAGAGCTTGGATATCCTATCCGATTAGAAACGCTACGGATATGATATTGCATTCACTCCACACGAAAGTTATAATCGGTTTGATTTTGAATTATAACATGAATGGGATGAATAATAGTCTCTGTCTGAATTGCATGGGGATGCTTAAGAATGCGAGAACAATATTTCCCAGAAAAACCCAATCAAGTGTTGATGGTGAATAAAGGAAAGGGTTAAGAAACCCAAGGTTAAAGCAAAAGTTGCTAAGCCGGAGGCAAAGGTTGCCGTTGTTGAGAAGCTTCAAACCCCGAATCCCGAAAGGATGCGGTATGCACTACCCATTCTTAGGAAAGCTGGGCATTGGAGGCGTAGCTGTAGCTTATCGAGGGAAGGAGCGAAGAAGAAGGGCAATGAGATTGCCATGACTTCGGGTATCTATGTGATAGATATTTTTACTTTCTACTTCTAGTTCTTGGGTATTTAGATCTGCAGGATGTGGATCTCACATTTGCCTAAATGTGCGGGGACTAAAGAATTAGAAGGTTCGCTTTCAAAGAAGGTGAAGTAGATCTGCGGGTTGGAAATGGAGACAAGTTCTTTGCATTGGCGGGTAGGGACTTACGAAGTCACTTTACCTAGCGGATTAATTTTTAGTTTTGAATAAGCTGTTATTATGTTCGGATTTGAGCTTGAAACATTATTTCAATTTCATGTTTGAGACCCAATGAGGGTTCACAATTTTCTTATTGCGAATAAGAAATTTTCCAATTTATTTGAATGACATGCTTTTTATTGTATGTGCTTTCATTCTTTTAATGGCCTTTATGTCTTGGATGTTGAGAAAATAATGTTGATAATGTCTATCATGTTAGTAAGGAAATCTAAACCAAATGATGTGAACAACACAGCCCTATAAATGGCATTGCCGTCTTGGTCACATAAACGAGAAACTGGCGTATCTAAACTCCATAAAGATGGATATTTAGACTCATATGATTATGAATCATATGATGTTTGCGAATCTTGTTTATTGGGCAAGATGACTAAAGCACCTTTTACTAAGAGTAGTGAAAGGGCTAGTGATTTATTGGCTCTCATACATGCGATGTATGTGGACCCCGATGAATAGCATTGCTAGGGGAGGATTTCGGTACTTCATAACGTTCATTTGATGACTTATCCGAGATATGGCTACGTCTATCGATGAAGTACAAAAGTGAAGCATTTGAGATATTTAGAATATTTCAAAATGAAGTACAAAATCAACTTGGCGAAACTATTAAAACACTTCGATCCGATCGAGGTGGTGAATATTTGAGCCAAGAATTTGACGATCATCTTAAAAGTTGTGGAATTGTTTCGGGAACTTACTCCACCAGGAACACCACGTGGAATGGTGTGTCCGAGAGGAGAAATCGAACTCTATTAGATATGGTTCGATCGATGATGAGTCAAGTTAACCTTCCTATTTCCTTTTGGGGACATGCGGGCGGAAAGCAGTGCTTTCACACTTAATAAGGTCCCTACTAAATCGGCTCTAAAACCCCACATGAGATGTGGCATGGAAGAAAACCTAGTTTATCTTTCATGAAGATTTGAGGATGTGAAGCTTATGTAAAGAAATTGGTTTACGAAAATAAGCTTGCACCCAGATCGATAAATGTATTTTCGTTGGTTATCCTAAGGAAACGAAAGGATATCAATTTTACAACCGTCCAGAGAACAGAAGTGTTTGTTGCTCGACATGGTGTCTTTCTAGAGAAAGAGTTTCTCTCCTAAAGAAACTAGTGGGAGTAAAATTGATCTTGAAGAAATTCAAGAACAGAAAATGACATAGAGCCAATAGTAGAGACGGAACCAAATTCACTTGTGTTGTGGGCAGGTTGAATACGAAGTTCTTCGCGGATCGGATATGATACGATCCGAACTGAGAGATATGGATTTCTCATGACGGAAAGTAACGAAGTAGAAATCATTGAGAATGATGAACCTACTTCCTATCGAGGCGATGTCCGCTCTGATTCGGACAAGTGGCTAGGAGCCATGGAATCCGAGATCAAATCCGTGTACGATAATCAAGTTTGGAACTTGATTGATCCACTGAAGGTGTAAAAACCGTAGGGTGCAAGTGGGTTTTCAAAAAGAAAACCGACATGGATGGGAAGGTACATACTTATAAGGCTAGGCTTGTTGCTAAGGGGTATAGAGCGGTCATGGCGTTGACTATGATGAAACCTTTTTCGCCCGTAGCAATGCTTAGAAGTCTATTAGAATCTTAATTGCCATAGCACGCATATTACGACTATGAGATATGGCAAATGGACGTCAAAACGGCGTTTCTTAACGAAACCTACTTGAGGATGTATCGTGATACGGCTGAAGGGTTTGTCGATCGAAGAATTCTAATAAAGTATGTAAGTTGCGAGAGATCCATTTTATGGATTGAAACGAAGCTTCCGGAGTTGGAATCTACGTTTTGATGAATCGATCGAAGAGTTTGGCTTCATCAAAAACGAAGATGAACCTTGTGTATACAAGAAAATAAAGTGGGAGCATAGTTCTATTTCTAGTGTTATATGTCGATGACATCTTGCTCATTGGAAACAATGTTCCTGCACTTGAGGCTGTTAAGTCTTGGTTAGGAAAATGTTTCTCAATGAAAGATATGGAGTGAAGCGGCTTATATCCTTGGTATCAAGATCTATAGAGATAGATCGAAGGATGATTGGTTTGAGTCGAGTACATATATTGACAAGGTCCTTAGAAGATTCGCATGGAAAATTCTAAGAGGGAACTTGCGATGGGACGTGGCATTACTCTTAGCAAGACTTCATTGTCCTAAGACAAATGATGAGCGAAAGAGGATGAGTGATATTCCATATGCTTGACGGCAATTGGGTCTATCATGTATGCCATGTTATGTACTAGACCCGATGTCTCGTATGCTCTAAGCGCAGCAGTAGATACCGATCGATCTGAGTGAGAACCGTTGGATAGCGATCAAGAATATCCTTAAGTACTTGAGAAGGACTAAGGATGTATTCTTGGTATTTGGAGGAATGGAAGATGATGCGGATTTGTAAAGGGTTACACGAGATGCAAGCTTCCAAACCGACAAAGATGACTTTAGATCGCCGATCTGGTTTCGTGTTTATGCTAAATGGAGGTCTTTGTTTGTTGGAAGAGTTCCAACGAAACAACTTTGTTGTTCTCTCTACAGAATAGCGAATCACATGCTTGGACGTCGGATGCGGCTAAGGAGGCGGTTTGGATCAAGAAGTTCGTTAGTGACTTAGAAGTGGATTCACAGTATCACTAACTTTTGATAGAGCTTTATTGTGACAATAATGGTGCTATTGCCCAAGCAAAAGAACCGAGGTCGCATCAACGATCCAAACACATTTTGAGGCGTTTCCACCTCATTCGAAATGCAGTGAAAGGGAGGACGTCAAGATATGCAAGAGTACCAAGCGGATGACAACATTTCGGACCCTCTCACCAAGCCTTTGCCACAAGCTAAACATGATGGTCATGTTAGGTCCGTAGGTATAAGATACATGAATGATTGGGCCTAGTGCAAGTGGGAGGCTGTAGGTGTTAGTGCCACTAGGCTTTATAGAGATAGACCTATTTGTAATGTCATTTTCATTTATATATGAGATTATTACTTTGATTATTATATGTGTTTGCATGTTTACTTTAATAATCGTGTCCCTAGTACTTATGAAGCACTAGTATGAAGTCTAATGGATAATCATGTGATGATTATATGCGTAGAGATGCACATTAGATTCGTGGGTACTTGTTAGAGAACAAGATGCTTGGACTTGACCCATTATGAGATTTATGTCATGGTCGTATGTCATAATAAATCTCATATAG
This sequence comes from Adenophora triphylla var. japonica, assembly GCA_022495995.1. Classification (NCBI taxonomy): domain Eukaryota; kingdom Viridiplantae; phylum Streptophyta; class Magnoliopsida; order Asterales; family Campanulaceae; genus Adenophora; species Adenophora triphylla. The sequence continues at coordinate 5,667 of JAFEMH010004276.1, forward strand.
TTATATCATTGATATCCTTTGACACAGAGATTATCATCGTCTTCCGCTCGATGAATATTATGTTTGATATAGTTTAACGTTGTCTTTAACCGGATAACAATAAGGGCTATTATTGGCATGATATGATTCTTGTTGGGAAGAATGATAAGTCAAGATGGAAATTTGTCCTCGTAAAGAGAGATGTTTGCTAGGCCGCTCGTAAGTAAGATTGATGTAGTGCGTAGCCGTACCGAATGAATTAATGTGATTAATATCATTCGATTGATCAGTACTTAGTAACGAGAAAGCATTGAACAATATGAGTTGGCGTGGACCATGACTTCATGTTCAATATAACATCGTGTGACAATGGGATTGTGATATGTTCTATGTAGGAAAATCGAACTTGATATTATATTATTTGGGTAGGCATGATGGCTTGCTAGAGTCCGCTCATGTCTTATGAGGATCGATGTGATCGAACTTCATTGCCAACTTAATATAGTCCTATGGGGTCACACGCGTCGAACGAATTGTCAAAAATGAAGAATATGGAGGTTTTGTATTCGGGGACGGACTCGTCCCCAGGCTGAACTAACTATTCCCTTGGCACAGGACGAATGAATCGAGAGGAGCATCACGAGGGACGACTCGTGCCCGTAGGGACGAAGTCGTGCCCACCGGGAGCGACTCGTGACACGAATCTGAAAGCCAACTATTCCCCCTTAAGAGGGGACGCCGAGAATCGGTGGAAGGTTGCGAGGGACGACTCGTGCCACGGGGGCGAGGCTCGTCCCGTCGGCTGGACGATTCGTAAATGACCTAATTTTAGAGTTTTCGAGGGCTTTTATTTATAACGTATAAATACTTACCTGGTTGCCCTGGCAGATTATTATCACGTTTTGGGTTTAAAGGAAACACCAAAAGGAGAGATTTTCAATTGTGAATTGAGAAATCAAACCATTCAATTCCATATTTCTTCATCGATTGAAAGGAGTTTCAATCGAGATCTAGCAAATCCTCTAGAAGAGTTCTAGGGTTCGTTCGTCGCGTGGATACACATAGAGGATCTTCGCTCTTCAAGATCTTTAGTTCGTGATTCAACGATCGTTCATCAAGGATTCTCAAGATCGCCAATCTGGAGTTGGGTCATGTTTATCAACAACAAAAGCACACAAGGTTGGTATTTCTAAATCATTCCTCTTAATTAATCATCTAGAACGGATTCTAGGGCTTCGGGTTTTTCGAGTTATTGCATTATTCCGCTGCGCATGGACCCTCGAAACCCAACACCCTTACCCCATCATAGGTGGAAAACCTTCGCAGCACTGGGGTAATATTGTTGTTGTGACCGGAGGCATCCAAGTAATATACTGGCATCCACTTGTTCATCTTATGAATGTTACACTTTTCACATCCTGGCCTTTCGGTGTCACCGTAGCAATGACGAGTGCATGCCTAATTGCCATTCAGTAGAAATTTCCCTTTAATTTATGGGACATGTCAGGATCACATAGAAACCATGTGATACAACACTACTTCAATCAATCTGCTTTAATTTTATAAGTCACATCTCAATCCAATTCTACATCTTTTTGGATAATAGATCCGAGAAAGCAAATAAAATCAAAACATTGGACAATCTTTCCATCTAAGGTAGGTAATCACCCCTGCCTCCCTGCTTCCGACCAAGCTAACTTACATTTTAAATATTCGGTCTTGCTTTTGCTCAGCCTGAAACCCAGAGATTCCAAAGGATATCTCCATAATCTAACTTACATTTTTGTCTCATCATCAACACAATATTGTCTACGAACATTGTAGAACACGATATATCATCTTGAATTGACCTCGTCAATTCGTCCATGATCATAGCAAAGAGAAAAGGACCAAGTGCAGAACATTGATCACTCGAATCGTAATAGAGAACTCTTTTGTCTTCCCAACTAGTGTGCACACTTGTACTAACTCCCTCATACATATCCTTGATGATGTCAATATATTTCCTCTAAACGTCGTTCTTTGCTAAAGCCCACCAAAGTGCTTCTCTTGGTACTTTATCATACACCTTCTCAGAATCAATAAAAACCATAAGTAAATCCATATTTTAATTGCCATAATTCTCCATTAACTGCCTCATAAGATGTATTGTCTCCATAGTTAATTTTTCCGGCATAAATCCAAATTGGTTCTCCGAGATCTTTACACATCTGCTTAGTTTTTCTTCGATCACTCGTTCCAAAAGTTTCATAGTATCATTCATTAGTTTGATCCCCCTATAGTTAAACAAAAAATCTAAGAAGATATTTAAGAGAGAAATAAGCATTATAAAGTTTTGATATGCGGAAGAATTTCTTGACAATTCAGCTATTGTTCCACAGAGTACTCTGATACAGCAACCTGCCAAACAAGTCTTTATCGAACTCTACTTTCATATCTCCTTAGAAAGATATCTAAGAGCAATACCCAATGATATGAGAACTCTTCAGTTAAAGAAATAGATCGCTTCTGACTGATCATTACTTAACAAGAAAGATACTAGGATGTCTAGAATTTCCTTCCTTGAAAGTATGCAGGGTTTTACCCTAGGAACTTCGATAAGAGAAACTATATCAAGATAATAAGATGATTATCAAGAAAAAAGAAAATAACATGACTGAACTGATTAAAATCTAGGGGTGACAATGGCATGTCCACAGGCTATTCACTAGGATTTACACTACATGATTTGGACTATTGCACAATATATGTATAACATTGTACATAGTCCAAAGCTTTGAAAAAGTCTTAATGGATATTCAATATGTAAACCATTTCCACCTGTATAAATATCCCTCGTGGAAAGACACTTGAAAATATGAGGTGCTATTGGGGTTATTTTTGTGAAAATGAATCATGCGAAATTTAGCTGAATTTTTTCTAAACGTGAGTTAAATAACATAAAAAATAAAAAAATTCTATAACAATCTAGGGAAATCATGTGAAAAGGGGAATCATATATGCATAGAAAGAATAAGCAAGAATTCAGGTCACCTTACGTGACAACTGCACGAGCACTCATGAACTGCATCCTGAAATTTCCTGTTCCACTGGATCACTTCCTCCCCAGGTTTGAATCATCAAGCGAGCAGTGTATGCTTTTTCGCAGGTGTCTCATCATATCACTAACTGCACTGACTAAAGTAACGGATGCTTGCATCTTTGTTCTCTGAGCGAGACAGGTTGCAACATCGACGATTTCTATTTGCATATTGGGGATTTTTAGGACATTTCTGTGATCAAGGTGCTTGATTAAAGAAGACAATAAGAAGTGAGTATTCTGCCCTGCAAATGAGTAAACCAGCAATTTCATTAGCAAGGCACATGGTAGAACCGCCTAGAAGAGGGATTATTGAAGAAAAAGGGGGGAAAAAAAGAAGAAGATTAAATATGATTAAGAAAGGGTCCTGTTGAGGAGTGCCCCAGGCCACTTATTTTCTTTGGATAAAGAAGAATTTTATAAGATCACAGCCCAGGCCATTCATTAAGAATCGAAGTTAAGAAATATTACACATTGGAAACATACACCAGTTCATTGGTAAATGTATCCAATGCAACAATTCTCAATGCATTTTTTTTTTATAAACAGACTGTTCACTAGGGCTCCAGGGACACTGGTTAGCATTTCCCAACAACAAAATTTGGTAAAGACGATACTTAAACAGAAGAGTGATTTCTAAGATGAAGTCAAGTACCAGAAGTTTCCATTACTAACTGCATATCCAATAGTACAGAAATAGCCAGTCCATCTTCAGGAGACCACAGATTGTTATTGTCAAAATGGCGGAATAAGGAATCAAGAATACGCCTAACAGTTATAGCTTCCTTGGCTAATTTAGCCATGTTATTCAAGCAAACCTGGGACCAAAAGGTGGGGTTCCTAGCATCATCCCTGTTTAAAAAGAACAATTACAGTGGAGAAGACACAGTCTAAACAAAATAGGGAAACATAATTGCACAGCTATATGAATCGGTAAAAATGCTTACACAGCCACATTAATTTCTCCTTTATCAGTCACAATCCTCCTCCAAGAAGTTGCCCTCGACATTGCATCTTCTGATGGAGGAATCGGGTCTTCAACTTTATTTACATCTGGCCCTGTACTATTTTCTCTAGCTTGATTATCGTGGTCAAGAGGTTGAGGCTTCTCTTTTGTCCCTAAATTTTCCAAAACTACAGAGACAACCTGTGACATGAAACAAATATCAAAAGAAATAAAACATGTCGTATTCCTGACAGAATATAGAAGGAAGAGTGACAAACCGTGAACTTCTTTTTACAAATAACAACTATTCAATGGTGAAACAGTAAGAGACATTATAAGCAAAAGTTGCCATACAAAAATTGGCAGATCAAAAAGATGCATTTTTTTACAAAGACTTTACAGCCAAAAAATAAAATTAAAAAATGACTGTTTTAAATCCATTCATCATAAATGATATTGGCCATTAGCCAATGACATAACATACTCCCTCCGTCTCACAATGATAGTTCCACTTTTTTTTAGTGGTTGATTTTATCAAACTTCAATTAAAGATTTAGGAAAGACCACTTATCCAAATGCAAAATCTAAAAATTGTTATTGGGAGTGCTTTTATAGTGTATCAATAGCAAGTTTTAGAATGTCATTTGGATAATTAGTTTTTCCGAAATCTTTTGTCAAATTACAATTAAATCAACCAATAAAAAAGTGGGACTATCTTTATGGGACGTAGGGGAGTATTATACAGAACCCCTTTTAAGATAGATGACATAGCTAAAATGATAATTTGACAGTGATAAATATGAATACCCAAAAATGAAACTCTTACCGCATAAAATTTACAATAAGTCATAGTTGACTTACATTATCGAATTCAGCTGACATATTGGAAAATTCGCTCATGAACCAAATCTGCAGAATAGTAAGAGTCTTGTCTGAGTTTTCAAAATATTTCATGGCAAAAGGTTGTAAGATAAATGAACACCGAAGTAACAGATATCAAACCCAAACTAGAAAGTATATTCAACCAAGAAATTACGAAATTAACCATCAAGTAAGATATCATAAATATTGCAACCCAATCATATACCACATCTAACAGGAACATCCAGGCTTAAAAAGACCACGAAACAATCATATCAAAAAATCTCAAAGAAAATAACATGTACAAGTCTCAGCAGATTGAGGATCATTACTAACTAGTCTTCTTTATAATGATATTCACTACACTACCTTCTAAATAGAAAGCTTCTCTTGTACGTTAAGATTCGTGATGGACTTAGTTTAGGTAATACTTTCTATATGAATTAACCATAAAGTAATTCGACAGATTAGTCTCGGGAAAATCCTGAGGATACCCTGGGTGACCGAAAAAATGAATTAAAATCAACCATACAGTACGACATTTTAGAGTATCGTGTTTTTAAAAACCTGTAATCAACATTTTACAGGTGTAATCCATTACTGCATGACAATTTCAGAGTAACTTTAATTTAGAAATTTCATGAACGTAGTCCCATACACAAACTAATACTTTAATAAGAACTGCAACTATTTGAGGTAAAACTTTCCAAGGGAGGGCTTGCTGAAGAAATCATTTTAAAATGATTTTTTTAATTATAAATGGCATATATCATTCAAGTAAAACCTGACTCTGTGTGATCTATCTTTACAATAAGATTAATAAAAAATAAGGGACTGTCATCTCATTACCTTGGCAGTATCCATATTTATCTTTTTGTGGTCATTTAATAGATTAATGCATCCAATATGAACGAATACACAAATCAGATTTGTTATCAAAAGAAATAAATTTCTAAAAATAAAAACTATTCACGTATGGGGCCGTGTACCATTGAAGAGAGAGTTTGAAGCCCAGCAGATCGCAAATGAAGCACCCTTTCATCATCTCCCATCTCTTGAGCTAGAAAACACAACTTCGGAATCAAGCCTTCAAAGTTGAACATATATGTACTATCCTTCTGCAAAATCAGAAAACATATGCTTGAGACTTGAGGCCAATCTCAGAGGCAGAACATTTCTACAGAGAGAATAAATGATGATCTGAAAACATGATAAACTAAAAAAATCCCCCACCTGATTAGTCACCAAGTCAAAGAGAGCCTCGCATCCAATAACACGAATTTCATCCTGTCCTGATTGATCCAATAAAGTATGTATGATACTAAGCAAGCTTCCTGCAAACAGTGGCCTGCCATGCATAATAACTGATCAGTACTCAAAAACTTTAAAGCATTGCAAAGATCTGATGGCTAGCAAAGAAAGATCGTCGAAAGAAACAGGAAAAGAAAATAGAAAACAATTGGATAAGAGAAACTTCAATAATTGAATATTCCCTCAATCCCATAACAAGTGTCGCGCTCTCCTTTTTGGTGCGTCCCAAATTAATTGTTACGTTTCTAAATAAGGAAACAGGCTTAATGCAATTTTACCATGGTACAAGCAATGTCCAAACAAGTAAAGCATCATTCATAAAGTTTTGGCAAATCAACTGCAACATTTATATGAGACAGGGAATACTAAATATGATCCGGTGCAAGGCTTTTGAACTAAGTATTCTATGTCTGCAGTCCTACATCGTGTCACCGCCCCCAAGTTTAAAATATGTCAGTAAACCCAATATTAGGAGATGTATAAGGAGAGAAACGAATGATCCATATTCTAGTATGGGAAGAATTCCAAGATAGCTTTGTTGGCAGTTGCCGCTTTTGAAAATACATGAAAAGTGGATCTCCGTGATATTGAATACTTGGCAGGGGCCAAATACCAACAGAAAATTCACTCCGGCCAAGGATCTCTATTCCTAAAGCTTAGGTAATAATCCCCAGGGATTTGATCCCTTCTTTAAGTTGGTTGAGGACCCTTTTGAAGGTACGTTTCTGGAATTTGACCTTATTTACTGCTCCAACTCAATTTCCATTACTAGGAACAATCTTCTGATAGGTCCTTTTCATCACCATCTTGGAAGCTAATCACAAGCATTGTAGATCATAGAGGGTCTTCAATCTATGATCCAGCCATCATGAGATTTCCCACTAGAAAGCATCTTTATCCGATACAGAACTCACAAACAGAAACCATTCATCAGCACAAAGGAGGCTCTATTCCTTACTTCCATTCTCTGAGGAGCTCGATTTAGTGGATGAAAGTAAAGCTTCATTCAACTTGGTGCTTCAAGGGCCACTAGGGACCAAGTCATGTATGAGAGAGAGGCTTCTTCTTGGTTTCCACCGCCGCAACACGTGAAACCTGTCTAAGTTCATTCCAATGAAATAATGTCATGCAACCCTGAGAACAACACTTCAGAACGCCCACATGGTCACATGTTGACATTATGTGTTTGGACTCTGAGTTGCACCAATATCGCTCGAACCATATTCGTCCATGATAAAGTTGTATATTTCAAAGCAATGGGAGACAAAATAAACCAGCATCAAACTTCTGCAGTCTGAGCACTATTTTGTTTGATAAGTAAATATGCGCATTGAAAAAATTGCCAAGGGGGCGAACCTCAAAAAGAAGAAGCAAAGGCCTTTACATGAGAAGAAATAGAGAAAGCTGAAGCACCAAAAGAACGCAGAAAAGAATGAACCCAATAACATAAAAAATAAAATAAGTACACATCCACATCTTCCCCCAAGAAATCCACAAAAGGATGAGCTCACTAGGCAAATACTCATTCATCCAGAAAAACAGAGTGCTGAGTATCAAAAAACAAAGCAAATGAACAGGCAACATAATTCCTTGGAAGTTTCTCCTATTCCTCTCCCTCCAAAGTGTCCACACAATGCAATGAGGAACAGCTCCCCAAAGATATGCAAATGTCGTACCAAGCATCTAATAAGCTCTCCACAGAAAAGGGCATAGTCCATGAGATTCCAAGCAAGGAGAAGGCAATGCTCCATAAGTCCCTAGCCACATCACAATGCAACACACAAAAGCTACAAGGTAACGATGAGGTATCGCACACCCCAAATATTTTCTAACACTCTTCAACGTATGGAAGTTCTTAGAATTAGCCACGTAGTAACTTATTGACTTCTATGCTTCCACTAATTTTTTAAACTAAGTTCTTAACTTGTGCATAAATTTGAACTATGAGGAGCTAACACAATAAAGTAGTTATTTAAGACAAGAGAAGGATTCAAACTAAAGAACATCTACTTGTAAGAGTGCTAGATATTAGTGACATCAATATAGATGACATTCCAGGAACGCATTAGGTATTTCTGATTACCAATATCCCAAGAATTCACTGGGAAAAAACAGACCCCCAATGTGCACTTAGTTAGCACCTAAACAAAAGAACAGGAGAGAGAGAGAGAGAGAGAGAGAGAGAGAGAGAGAGAGAGAGAGAGAGAGAGAGAGAAGAGGAAATAAACTCACATTTGCTGCTTACACGATATCAGCAATTTCCGGTAGATACACATGACAACTTTTACATGCCGATAGTTTTCATTCCTCAGTTCCTTATAACACCTTTGCTCGAGAGAGCTAGTTATCTGACCATAATAATCAGGAATTCCATCAATACATGAGCAATAAAAGCAAGAATATTGCTAAGTTCACAATGGGGAAAACTTGTTGCAGTATGGTATAATAATTAGGAACTAAATAATATTTCTGAGAAGAGAAGGATGTAAGAACACTTGAGGAACTTCTTTTTTATGAATTTTCCTAGGCATTTCCTTTTCCTTCATGAAAACCATTGACCCAACACCCGTAAAACGTCCAGCAAACCCAGGATCTAAGAAGATTTGACTCAAATTGCATAAAAAAATGTTTATTCTGTGAAATCACAAGACAAACGGATATTATAATAAAGTGTTCCTTAATATGGTGCGCACATGGGTGAGATGAGGCATCAATTCAGCTGCATATTTCAACACTATGCAGCTTATTCACCAAGTAAAATTACCAATAGCTTCTGTCAAAATATTTTCTGCAAGCACACAATCTCCAAATTTGCATTGACCAGAGTACGTGATTGATTCTTTTAATCAAGCAGGACTACTTGTACAATGGAGTTCAGAATTTATGGAATAAAGAATCAGGAGTTTACTTAGACAGAGCCACACAAAGGGATAGAGTAAAGAGATAGAAAAGGATATGAACTTCATGCTCAAGTCTGTACCATGGATGAGATCTTCTGAAGGTACTACTATACCTATAGACTATAGTGGAGCACTGTAAACAGCTCTTCGCTAAATTCCCTATGCAATACTACCTGATCTATTTTAACAGGTTGCTGCTAAATGTTGCCACTCCAGTATGTTATCTGTCTTCTTGCCCATGGCACGTGAAAAATAACCGACAAAAGGTTTATGTGAAGAAAAAGCTTCGAGAAAATGCTATATAGGCTATATGCATAGAAGGCAGGAAAGCATAGGCTGTACTGCTGACTAATTGTATGTTATCAGTGAGTGAAACTTCCCATAGAATGAATACAAATCCATAAAAAGAATTAATGCATAGTTGTGCACTCATAAGGACCAGACAAGACAAAAGAATGTATTGGCACATCAATAGGCATGGTATGTGTTGTATCAGTCTAAAGAATAGAGACTTGAGCGAAGTAAAGCTCAAATTTTGCAGAAAGAACACGAAATAGTCAAATCATTTGGTTGTGGGAAAATCATACAAACAAGGGGTAAGTTCTCCAACGAAACTTCCCAATTAGAGGAGAGTTCACACAACAAAAATGTACAAGTCAAATGTAGGAATAGGAATAATCTCCTACACACAAAAGGAAGACAGATTATGAAGAATCAACCATTGCAGGACCTGTTCTCAAATTCCTGACATCAAATCAGTAAGGCAGTAAAACTAAACAAGCTTACCCTGAAAGCCTTGCCGATCACCTAAAAAAATAACATTAAAGAAGCATGCATACCACCAGTAACTAAACAAAGGCTCTGGTCAAGCTCTATCTTCAGTTTTCCTATAGATGTTCTATAAGGGACTTCTTGAAGAGTTTAAAGCGTCGATGTGTCTGTTCTTTTGCTCTTCAAGCACTTAATATTAGGACAAAGAAAATCTTTGAAGCCAAACTAGACAAACATGAAAAACTAAGTGTTGATGAGAGATGAATTATATACAGTTAATTTGCTTTCATAAGTTTAATTAAGGGAGATGAGTTTAGTAGCTTCAGACAAAGAGATAAGGAAAAGGAATAAACGTGAAGACATAGTTACGTAGAGTTTCATCCTGAAACTAGTAAGCGTGGAGATGATATTGAGCAAAACAAGAATAACAAGCAAAAGTATGATTGCAAAACTTAGTAAATACAGAAATGACTATATAGTAAATGGGCAATCTCTAAGAATCCATGCATGTCAAGAGGACATTGTACAAAAAACAGCTCACCCAAACAAAACATCCTCCATAGCACTCAAACTCTTTGTATGGATACTAACAGTACATGGTATCCTACGTCATAGTTCACAACAAGATTCCTCGCGAAGAAGAAAAGGAAAGGGGCCTTTGTAAGGTACAACAAACAAGAAAAAGAAATTCTGTACTCATCATGATTGCAAATTTGAAAAGCGGGACGTCTAGTGAAGGGACAAGGAACATAAATAGCCAAGGTGCGATAAACAATTTCCTTAGTAAAACTTTCTTAGAGGAACAAGAAAAAAAGAAGAAGAGTAATATGATATTTTTTTAACACGCTACATATCTAAATCAACTGCATTGGGTGCAAACCAGAATCACATCATCAGAGCATCAAATTAAGACTGAAAGCAGCTCAACCTTGGGGATACGTAGAGGATTCTTAGAAGCGTATTCACATAGTTTGCTGATTTTACGATCATTAGGTTCTTCATCCTGCCAAAAAGAAAAGTATAAGCTTAAAAGGAAAGAGAGAAGAAATACATCTTAATTTATAAACCAATAAAGACAAAGAAAATGATACTACTGAAACTTTGATTTCAGCCTGTCACTTTTGATGTATGGAATTAATGTAAAAGTTGAAGGTCGCAAAACTATGTACAGTTACATTCAGCTAATGAAATATAATGATGCAAACCACTACCCAATCCAATCTAGTCCAGAAACATGCTAATTAGTAACTTGTGGTAAATACCTAAAGCTGGATTAAGGAGAACATTATTTTAAGAAAACCGTGAATTATTGATTTTTTTCTGTAATAATTCCTTTTAAAAATAATAATTACCAAAATAACAACCCTTTCAAACTATTGACCAAAATGACTCATTTTGTGAAACTCGTTACTTCATGTAGCGATTTAAAAAAAAATCGCTTAAACTCGCTACTTCGTGTAGTTTTCCTATTATTTTTTTTACGTAAACAATTTCGAGAATTTACTGGAATTTTATTAAAATATGAATTCGCTACTTTGGATAGCGAGTTTACTAGGAATAAATGATTAGCTAATTAAGATTGTAATTAGTTTAAATAAAGAGGTAAACTCGCTACTTGAATCAGCGAGTTCACTTAAAGACTCGCTTTTCCCAATAGCGAGTTTAGAGAAGCTTTTTTTTTTGTATAACATGCACAGACGTATTATACTTACTCACCCAACTTAACTACACACAAAGAGAGAGAGGGAGAAACTGGAACGACGAGAGCATAATTCGTGATTTGCAGTAACGACTTCAAATTCGCTATTGTAAGTCTCTAATTTCATAATCCCTCCTATATTTCGAATCAATTTAGCACAAGTAGGGTTGGATTGGGTTCACAATTAAAGAACGTATGATCTTCTTGAACCAAATCATGTATGGATGGGCGTAATCCATCACCTCTTCACCCAACACACCATTCACCCCGCTCTGAGCTCGTGCATTCCATAATGATATGTACTCACTATGTTTTGAATCCCAAGCCACTGTCCTCTACCTCGGTGATCAATACTATGCAAATCTTCCTGTGTGTCACATGGATCGGGGACCGGCTGTAGCATGCCAAACTTCGTGATTTGCAGTAACGACTTGGAGTATATTAATGATGTGGTGGAAGTGTACAGGAAGAGTGATCGAATTATGGGCATTAAACTGGTGATACGTGATGAGATTATAACTATTATTTCCGCCTATGCACCACAAGTAGGGTTGGATGCATCTATTAAACAAGTGTTCTGGGAAGATTTGAAGGAGGTAGTGCAACGAGTACCTAGTTGTGAGAAATTAGTGATTGGTGGTGATCTGAACGGACATGTGGGGTCTAGTCGATATGGCTTTGAGAGCATACATGGAGGTTTTGGTTTTGGAGAGAGGAATGAAGCAGGAAATAGTATCCTGGACTTTGCGTTGGCATATGACTTGAGTATAATGAACACTTGGTTCAAGAAGAGAGAATCTCACTTGGTGTCCTATTGGAGTGAAGGTAATGCGAGTCAGATTGACTTCTTCTTAGTAAGAAATACTTGTAGAAAGAGTTATACAGATTGCAAGGTTGTTCCGGGTGAGAGCACAGCAACTCAACATAGACTGGTGGTACTTGATTTTCGAAGTAAGAGAATTTCGAGGAAGAGAAAATCACGGGTAGACCCTAGAATCAGTGGTGGAGACTTCAAGGGGAAAATCAACCGAAATTTGTAGCTAAGATGGTCGATACCGGTATTTGGGCGGATAATATGGAGGATATGGATATAGATTCGACTTGGACTAAGATGGTACATACCATAAAGGAGGTGGCGAAAGAAGTCCTTGGAGAATCTAGAGGAAATGGGCCACCAAGTAAGGACACATCATGGTGGAACGAGGAAGTAAAACAAGCAATAAAGGGCAAGCGAGAATGCTACAAATTATTGGGGAAATGTAGGAGCGACGAGAACTATGAGAAGTATAAGGAAGCTAGAAGAGATGCTAAGAAAGCAGTAAGAGACGCAAGAGCAAAGGTGAATCGAAACTTTATGATAAGTTGGATACAAAAGAAGGGGAAAAGGACATCTACAGACTCGCTCGTATGAGGGATAAGAGGACACGAGATATTGGGACGGTTAAATATGTGAAGGATGTAGACCAAAGAGTTTTAGTCGGGGATAAAGAGATAAAAGATAGATGGAGTTCGTACTTTGATAACTTGTTGATGGTGGTCGAGAGCGGGATGTTGGAGATTTAAATATCTCTTCGAGTATGGTTAATCAAGATTTTATGCGGAGAATTCGAAAGAGTGAAGTGGAAATGGCAATGAAAAAGATGTTTCGGGGAGAGGGGAGTAGATTGGTTAACAACGCTATTTAATAAGATATGGAGAGTTAACACAATGCCATTGGAGTGGCGGAAGAGTACTCTGATCCCTTTGTATAAGAATAAAGGTGATGTCCAAGATTGTGCCAACTATCGGGGGATCAAACTAATGAGCCATACTATGAAACTTTGGGAAAGAGTGATTGCACAAAGGCTGAGAAAAATTGTGGATATTTCGGATAACCAATTTGGGTTTATGCCAGGAAGATCGACTATGGAGGCAATATATCTTATGAGACAAACCATGGAGAAATATCGAGATCAAAAGAAAGATTTGCATATGGTTTTCATTGATTTGGAGAAGGCATAATATAAAGTGCCAAGAGAGGTACTTTGGAGGGCATTAGCAAAGAAGGGTGTTTCAAAGAAATATATTGATATTATCAAGGACATGTATAATGGAGTTAGTACTTGTGTACAGACTAGTGTTGGAAAGACTGAAGAGTTCCCTATAAAGATTGGAGTGCATCAAAGTTCCGCACTTAGCCCCTTTCTTTTTGCTTTGATAATGGGCGAATTGACGAGGTCGATCGAGATGATATACCAAAGTGTATCTTTGTTCGCAGATGATATTGTCTTTGATTGATGAGACAAGAGAGGGTGTTGAAAGTAAATTGGAGTTGTGGAGACACACTTTGGAATCTCGAGGTTTTCGATTAGCGAAGCAAGACGAATATTTGGAGTGTAAGTTTAGCGAGAATTGGAAGTAGGGAGGCGGGCGGTCACATTTGATGGAAATATTATCCAAGCTTCGAGTTTTTCGCTATCTTGGATCCATTATCCAAAAGGATGGAGAATTAGATGGAGATGTGGCTCATAGGATTAAAGCGGAGTTGGTTGAAGTGGAAGAGTGCTACGGGGTTTCTATGTGATCGCGGCATGCCCAATAGATTAAAGGGAAAATTCTACCGCACGGCAATTAGGCGCATTGCTACGGCACCGAATGTTGGGCCGTGAAACGGTGTCACGTGCATAAGATGAATGTGGCGGAGATGCGTATGCTTCGATGGATGTGCGGTCATACAAGAAAGGATCGGTTGGGAATGAGGTGATCGAGGTAAAGTAGGAGTTGCGCCCATTGAGGATAAAATGAGGGAAAATTGTCTACGGTGGTTTGGACATGTGAGAAGGAGACCGAGTGATGCGCCTAAGCAGGAGGCCTAACAGTGGAGAAATGATAAAATGGCGAGGGGTAGGGGAAGACCCAAACAAACTTGGATTAGAGTAATTGAAAATGATATGAATTTACTTGGAGTGGATGAAAGTATGGTGTTGAAGAGGCCGGAGTGGAGGGCAAAAATCCATGTGGGGGGTTGATTTTTTTTTTTTTAAATTTAATTTAATTTAATTTTTTATTTATTTTTTTCACGATAACATATGAGGATTCATGTTAGCCGACCCCAAATTATTTTGGGACTAAGGCTTTGTTGTTGTTGTTGTAGTTATTCTTGATTTCTATGGTATTGTTGATTAAATTAGTATTTTTGTTAGTTTAGTTAGGTTTTTCGTTAATTAAGATAGGTTTTTCGTTAGTTCAGTTATGTTTTTCGTTAGTTCATTTATCATTTTTGTTAAATTGAGTTTTAAATTTTATCAATTTTGTCTATTGTGTTAATGTGTTACAGATGAATGTAGAAATATGCATCACAATAGTTGTCTATCTTCTTTTTAGACCTGATGGTTGTCTCTTGTGTTTTGTGTTTTAAATTTGATCAATTTTATGTTTTGTGTTACAGATGAATGTAGAACATCAACATGGAGAGCTTCTTGAGCCGTTTGTCGATTCGGGTCCTTTGCAACGAGATGTTTTGAGATTACATGATAAGCATCGAATTGAATACATCTAGGCCGGAAGACATGTTGAGAAGTTATCTTTTCGTCGTGGTTCAACTCTGCCGGAAGTGTTGGACGTGAGGATACAGGAGAGACAAGTAGTAGCAGGATTTTACGGGGTTTACAAGTTAGGAAAAATCACGTATGATTGGGGTTTGCTTATAGCGTTGGTTGAGCGATGGCATCGGGAAACCCACAGCTTTCACTTTCCTATTGGTGAGATGACCGTTAGTTTATAGGATATGGGTATGTTGTCAGGGTTACCGGTTGATGGACTTCCTGTTACTGGTTCTGACACCACGAGGTTGCTTCAGGGTTGGTGCGATTTATATGAGGAGTTATTAGGTGTTAGACCACCGGAGAGTGAGATAGAACCAGTGTTATTGAAGCTTAAGTGACTTCTAAGTCAGTTTCCCCATTTTGGTCGGCTTTCAGAAAATGCGACACAAGATTTGGTCATTAGGTATATATGTGCGTACATATTGGCAGCCCTAGGGTCGATTGTGATGCCTGATCGCACTAGTAAGAAGGTGAAGTTGATGTATCTCCCACTGCTTAGAGATATCGAAATGATACATGATTATAGTTGTGGTAGTGCTGCTTTGGCCTTTCTTTATCGGGAAATGTGTACTGCGACTTTGCCCGGCTTCGATGCTTGTAGTGTATTTTTCTCTATTGTGCAGGTATGATAATTATATTTTTCGATATATGTTTGGTTTTATGTATGTTTATAAATTATATTGTACTCCCTCCGTCCCAGACCAAGGGTCCTTGGGAAGAATTTCACGCTTTTTAAGAAATTTTTTTAAAGTGGGTAAAAAATTTTAGGAGAGAGAATATAAAAGTTAAATGTGTGGTAGGGAATAGGAGAGAGAATGTAAAAGTTAAATGTGTGGTAGGGAATAGGAGAGAGAATGTAAAAGTTAAAAATATTTAATAGGAGAGAGAATGAGTGGGAGGAATAGTAATGGTTTTTTTGTAAATAAATTGAGATGATAAGGGTATAAATATATGAAAAACTTTCCATTTAAGGAAAGTGACTCTTGGTCTGGGACGGACCAAAAGGGAAAGTAGGACTCTTGGTCTGGGACGGAGGGAGTATTTATTTGATTTGTTTATAATACAAACAGCTTTGGGCATGAGAGAGGTTGTTGCCCACACAACCAATAGTGTTTAGGGGAGATCAGGATGTACAACCGAACTTACCCGACAGTCCATTGGGGTGTAGGTAAACTACAACCACTCTGATTTGTGTAAATTCTATTGTATTTATCTGATTTAGTTAAATTATATTGTATTTATCTAGATTTGTTTAAATTGTATTTTTTTAATCTTTTCAGGTGGACTGGTCCCTATCGTATTTGCATGTTAACGCACTTAACTTACGTGTCTATCGGGATTAACTAGCGTCTCTCACTGAGGATCAGATTATTTGGCAGCCATATATATATCGAGTTGTTCCAGATTATTGCAGGCAGGGACAGGCCGTAAGGAGGACGAGGGTGCCTCGTATCTGCTTTGACATGATAGAATGGCACCTACCTGATTGAGTTATTAGGCAGTTTGGCATGCCTACCGGCCGGTCCCGATCCATTATGACACATGTGGGGAAAGATTTGCATAGTATTGATCACCGAGGTAGAGGACAGTGGCTTGGGATTCAAAACATAGTGAGTACATATCATTATGGAATGCACGAGCTCAGAGCGGGGTGAATGGTGTGTTGGGTGAAGAGGTGATGGATTGCGCCCATCCATACATGATTTGGTTCAAGAAGATCATACGTTCTTTAATTGTGAACCCAATCCATGTAGAGGATATAGGGTACAGATCACATGCCAGTGTCTTCGAGGGTTTGGTAAGTGAATATAATTTTAAAAACTTTTTAATATTAGGGTTTATTGTTTGTAATAATAAGTTAGCAACATTCTTGCCCTATTGATGTTAACAGGTGAAAAATTTACAACGCATGCATGAAATTAACGAGGGAAGCATCGCCCATGAGTTGGAGGTAGATAACTCTAGGCTTCAAATGAGGCATCTCATTATATCTTCTCTTACGCATATACGACAGCAACTTGGCTTGATGCTCGAGCACCCCCGGCACCAATTGATCATGTCCCGGCTATTCCACACAGACAACCACATCCTCAACTTCGTCGCGTGCAGAGAGTGCCACAGATTTAACCTGGTCAACATTTAGTGGATGAGCAAGAGAAGGACCAAGAGCGACAGCCGGAGCAGGACCAGAAATCTCGGGTAGAGACTCAGACACAGATGCACCTCCCGAGACTCCATTACATTACAGACGGATGTACCTCCCGAGACTCCATTACACAGACAGATGCACCTCCCGAGACTCAGACAACGATCGAGGTACAAGGTGAGTCACCTCATAGCACACGAGCCCACGATACACAGGGTAAGTGTGTTACGCAAGTTGAGGAGATATATTTCGATAAAGAAAAAACATATAAGCGTAGGAAAAAAATGATCCCTAAAGGAACATTTGAGACATATCCTATTTGACCGGGTTGTGGTCATTTAATGATATTTTGTTCTATTTACGTGTTGTCGAATGTGTTTGTTTATCAAAGGTGTTGAAATGTGTTTGGTTGGTACAGATTAAATGTGTTTGTTTTTCACAAGTTTTGATACAAGTTTTTTATAAAGTTGGGTTGTGAACTGACTTTATTTGGCTGGCTTAGGTTTACATGAAATTCGCTAATGGTAGTATCGAATTTAAATTCGCTATTGCCATTAGCGAGTTTAAGTTAATATAAACACATATTTAATTAATCTAAACTCCTATTCACAGTAGCGAATTTAAATTTTAATAAAATTCCCGTAAAATTCTCGAAATTATTTACGTAAAAAAAAAAAGAAAAGAAAAATTGAACTCGCTACACGAAGTAGCGAGTTTAAGCGAATTATTTTTAAATCGCTACACGAAGTAGCGAGTTTCAAAAAAGGAGTCATTTTGGTCGTTAGTTTGGAAGGGTTGTTATTTTGGTAATTATTATTTTAAAAAGGAATTATTTCAGAAAAAAATCGTGAATTATTAGAATTTATTGTTTCACGAATGTTTATAGGTGGCTGTTTTTGCAACTCAATTTCAAGCCTAGGGATTCAAATAGGAAAAACAATTCACCTTTTGCAGCACGACAACTTTTAATTCCGATTTCTGGTTCAAGACTTTGAGCTTCAGTTGTAGCCTTAAGCTCATTTGATACGCAACAATCACATTCCTTCTCGTGCTATTTAAGCCTTCATTCCATGGTTTTATTTTTATTTATTTACTAGTCAGTAACCCGTCGATACTCGACGGGCATAATGATTCTAAAAATTAAATATTATAAAAACAGCATGATGAAATTAGGATGGAGAGAATAATACAATTTAAACAAATTATATTTAACCCAATAAAATAAACTAATCTAATAATCTAAAATCTAATATGGGGATAATGATAAGAGAAATCAGTACATGCTCCAAGATAATGTTTCTACTTTTTACGACCATCACATTCTTTCAGATGAAGTAGTTGAACCGCTGTTGTTTGAATTTATTACGTTTAAAAATATTTTGTTTGCATTTAAAAGCTAAAATTTGTGATTAAATCAAAATCTAAAATAAAACTCTTCATTGAATGTGACACATGGCGGCTAATAATTGGTGAACATAGAGCTGACTTGAAATTCCACGTGGCGAGCTGTATGGTCTTGAAATGTTTCTGCTTTTATATATTATATAGATTGAATGACCATTATTGTCTCAAAATAAGTGTTCTTTTAAATTTTGTGATTTAATTTTTTTTAATAATTCATTATATTTTTACAAATCTAAAATTTTGAAAATGAATTAAAAGAATGTTTATTATTTTTTATAGATTAAAATTAAATTTTTTAAAATGATTCTTAAATTTTGAAAAAAATCATTCATTTTAGGATGGAGAGAATAATACAATTTAAACAAATTAAATTTAATCCAATAAAATAAACTAATCTAATAATCTAAAATCTAATATGGGGGATAATGATAAGAGAAAAAAATTTATGCTCCAAGACAATGTTTCTACTTTCTACGACCATCACATTCTTTCGGATGAAGTAGTTGAACCGCTGTAGTTTGAATTTATTACGTTTAAAAAAATTTTGTTTGCATTTAAAAGCTAAAATTTGTGTTTAAATCAAAAATCTAAAATAAAACTCTTCATTGAATGTGACACATGACGGCTAATAATTGGTGAACATAGAGCTGAGTTGGAATTCCACGTGGCGAGCTGTATGGTCTTGAAATATTTCTGCTTTTATATATTATATAGATTAAATGACCATTATTGTCTCAAAATAAATGTTCTTTTAAATTTTTTGATTTAATTTTTTTTTTCATAATTCATTATATTTTTTAAATCTAAAATTTTGAAAATAAATTAAAAGAATGTTTATTATTTTTTCTAGATTAAAATTAAATTTTTTAAAATGATTCTTAAATTTTGAAAAAAATCATTCATTTTAGGATGGAGAGAATAATACAATTTAAACAAATTAAATTTAATCCAATAAAATAAACTAATCTAATAATCTAAAATCTTATATGGGGGATAATGATAAGAGAAATCAGTGCATGCTCCAAGACAATGTTTCTACTTTCTACGACCATCACATTCTTTCGGATGAAGTAGTTGAACCGCTGTAGTTTGAATTTATTACGTTTAAAAATATTTTGTTTGCATTTAAAAGCTAAAATTTGTGTTTAAATCAAAATCTAAAATAAAACTCTTCATTGAATGTGACACATGGCGGCTAATAATTGGTGAACATAGAGCTGACTTGGAATTCCACGTGGCGAGCTGTATGATCTTGAAATGTTTCTGCTTTTATATGTTATACTCCCTCCGTCCCGGCGAAAGAGCCACAAAATTTGTCCGGCACACAAAATAAGAAATGTGATGTAGGAAAGAGAAAAAGTTTAAATGTTGTGAGTATGAAAAATTAAATAGGAGAGAGAATGAGTGGGAGGTGATGTAAGAAAGAGAATGTTGTGAGTGTAAAAGTAAAGTAGGAGAGAGAATGAGTGGAGAGAATAGTGATTTAAGGTTTCCTTTTTGGGAAAGTGACTTTTTAAATGGGACGTCCAAAAAGGAAATAAATGGCTCTTTTGCTGGGACGGAGGGAGTATAGATTTTGTGAAAGTGGCATGAATAGGAACAACCCGCATTGAGTGAATAAAAAAGGTTCAGGTATAATCAGGCATGCAATTAAAACAACAGAGAAATATATCCACAAAACAGAAATCAGAGAAATAAGAAACTGACCGGAGCGCGGGGAAAGATATCAGAAAGAAGCTTCTTGTAGCGCTTAACAGGATGTCGCGACCTAGGCCGCAATGACGGACAGAAAAAGCAAAGCTCGTCGTACGCCGGCATGACCTGCCGCAAAACCATCACCATTATTCTCAAATTTCTCGAACTCAAATCTACAAATCCACATAAACCAATTGATCTGTCGATTATTACCTTTCGATTAAGAAGAAACCCTCTCCGCTAAACAATTAAGAAAAATGTGTAAAATACAAAATTGGATCACAAATTCAGCTGTGATTCCAAAATTTGACCTCAGGTAGGGATTAAATATTTTAAAATTTTGAATGTTATTAAGCGAATCAAGGGGAAAATGAAGAATCTTGGGTATAAATTGGGGGAAATGTTAATCGTTTTGGAATTTGTTTGGGGATGAGAGATTGGATGGAGCCAAAGGAGGGGAGATCGGGAAATGTAGCGGGAAAAGTGAATCCTAAGAACGATCTCCGGCGTCCTCCTAACGGCGGTGAAATGTAATGCGGGAGATATGGGAAAGGTGCGACGTCTATTTGTTTGCGCTTATTTATAACTTTTGAATGGCTAGGCTTAGGCTGGTTGCTACGGCTATGTGTTGAGTCGTTGGCAAACGACGTGCATCCTACATTTCTCAAGAGTTAAGAGTGTCGTTCACACATGTTAAATTACCAGCCCGTGTTCAAGTATTCAAGGACACGGTTTTTTTTCTTTTTTAAATTAATTTATTTTTTTTTAATTTAAAAAAAAATTTAAGGGCAAAATGGGAAAGAAACAACTTAGTGAGGGCAAAATGAAAAATTTGCTATTTGAAACTGTTCATTGTACTGTAGCAAATGGGGTCTTATTTATACTATAGATTTACTCCCTTCCCGTCTAAAATATAATTTCTCCGTCCCAGTTCAATGGATGGAGACCAAATTTTTGGGCACACAGATTAAGGAAAAGTAAAAGAGATAAAAAGTGGAAGAAAATGTTGTGAGTATGAAAAATTAAATAGGAAAGTGAATGAGTGGGATGAATAGTGATTTGATTGGTGTTGTGAGTGTAAAAGTAAAATAGAAGAGAGAATGAGTGGAAAAAATAGTAAAATTTCCTTTCATTTTGAACAGTCTCCATTGGACTGGGATGGACTAAAAAGAAAATAAATCTCCATTAGACTGGGACGGAGGGAGTATGTCGTTTCTGAATTAAAAAATTGGTTTAAAATATATGTCACTTATTTTATGATGAAAAATCCAAATTGATCCTTTATTAAAACTTGTTTCATGTTATTAATTATATTTTTTTAGTGAACCTAATGTAAAAGATATATAATTAATAAAGATATATTTGGTACTTTCTACGTAAAGTTATAGTAATAATTGTTTTTTTTTTAATATTTATGAAAAATTTCAAAGCGATGTATTTTGGACCGGAATATGAGTAGTAAATACTCTATCTGTCTCATATTAATATGTATAAATGAGCTTGACATAAGAATTAAGAAAAAAAATAAAAAAGGTGATGTGCTGTGAGTGTGAATAGTTGGATAGGATAGATAATGTAAAGTAAATAAATAATTACTAGTACTCAAATGCTCGTGCCATTGGCACGGGTCAGTATGAAAAGGGAGACAGTATGGAAAGAGAAAGATGTGGAAAAACTGAAATCGCATGCTAACTAAGACGTTTTAAATGTAATTTTAAACCGTTACAAATATATAAAGTGCATAGATATTTACCTGGGAGTTGAAACAGATGCCGTAATAACGGATTCCTAGAACCCTCAAAAAAGGAAAAAAATCCAAACTTTCATTTTCAAAAGGCAAACACATTGTTTCTATACAAATTAACACATTTTCACACACTTTTTGATTTTAAGAATGCAGAAAACATACAACACAATCATCATTCAAAGAATCTTTACAGGATTAAAGCTTGTCCAAGGCCAGAGAACTTTAACCTCCAAAGCACCCGAGGAACTTCGTTGGTAAGGTGCCAGTAGCACGATACTTTGCAGCCAACTCCTCTGCTTTCAATTTCTCCTCTTTTTAAGCTTCAACAACCACTCACTTTTCTTCTGCTTGTTTATGAATTGCTGCAATCTTGTTCTTCAACTTCTCTGGCATAATTTGCTATCTTCTTCTCCAGCTCTTTCCACCCTTTGTTTCTTTGTCATCTATCCTTAATTATAATCTTATTTTGCATATACCAAATCAAACCATATAAAAGGTTAAAATTATAACAGAATTCTATGAAGAAATCACATATTTGTTCTTTCAGACACAAATAAGTATGGTTCAAATGACTGTCTAAGCTCTCAAAGGATACTTTCAATAATTTTGGAGGGGCAAAATTAGGCCTTTTCAGAAAACCAGTTCAATCATTTGGGCAGTAACAAACTAACAATCTAGAATGCTCACCTGTTAAGGTTCAGATCTCAGAAAATATTGACACTGAAGAGGGACGTACCATTAAAAAAAGTCACAGCAGCTTAAAAAGATAAAAATTAGAGTGGTTCCTAAGGAATTTCATCAAACAACTTATGTGCACACCATCATATGTCTAATAGCAATGGTCTGTTGATATCTGGTAAATGAAAGACAGTGATATCAGCTTCAAAAGTGCAAGTGACATGTTCTGTTAAAGTATCTGGGTACTCATAGATAACAGGAACTGAATGAATCAATTTGGAAACTGGGTGACTATACAGCCCAACACAGTTTCAAAACTGGGTTTTTAACTTAATAGGAGAGCATAAAAACTATTGTGGTTTCCAGGGAGTATGAGGTGAGTGCTGAAACCTCACTGCTTCCACAGTGCAGAACAGAAAAGTGGTTAGGTGTCTCCAGCAAAAGTAAGAAAAAGGACCTTTCACCATAGAATGCAAGCTTCCTCATCAATAGTCATATTCATAAGGGAAAAAGGGACTACGGGAGGGGGAAATTCAATGTTTAACAGTGATATTGTCATCTCAGATTACATTGCAAGATCAGTAATGATAGGTCTGAATGTAGTATAAAATAAGAGTCAGCAATACAACCTTATACCATAAAATTAAAGGACAAAATCAGAGACATTAATATTAAAATGATAAAATAAATCAAAAGTATTATCATCAAAATAAGCTTATGACAAATTTAAAATTTTGTATACAATTTAAATACCACCTCGGTTAAAGTATATCAAACTTGAAGTACCTGACACTTAGCAAGACATGTTCCAAGTAATGGTAACGAACTTGAGCAACCGTGGATGGTCAACGATTTCATAAATCTCACCTTTATTGTAGGTTCCTCCATACTCTGTGTTTCCCACTAAATCAATGGTCCTAATAGCATGTGACATATTGACATGTAAACTGGAGGGATGAAAATGAGTAGTAATATTTACTTGGCTATAAACTCTTACTTCTTCGGTTGAACTTGGACTGAGCTCCATTACAACTGGGATCATCATATATTTCTCGATATACCCCCGCCAATGAAACTGAATTAGAAGCTCACTAAATGATGTAATGACAACCTAATCTAATCTCACAAAGATACAAATTTCTTGGACCATAATGACCAATTAAGTTGATATAAAAAACTAACTGACACATGCTTGGTCACAAACCCATCAATTTTTTTTTTTTTAAAAAAAGTCTGAAACCCAAGAAAACTCCCCAAAATGAGATTGAATAAGTTAGAGGCACGAAAACTCACATGTGCATTTGACCATTTCCTATGCTTGAGATGAACATCTTGAATACAGTTTCTGAAATATTTGATGCAGATTACATTGGTGTCACAGGTTTCACCAACCTTTTCTTCCTTCTCGATTGAAATTGGAAGAATTAGTTTGTGAGGATGTCAAAGTTTTGATGAAAAAATGTGCTTAAGAAGGAAGATATACCAAAGCCTGCAAAGTGGTTAATTGCCAACTGTGTTCTTCAGCTGCAGATTAACCGTTACTGGTTCAACTTCAACAGAAACCATGCCTTTCATTTAATTCCTGAGACAAAATTAAAGAAATTCATAACCATGCACATAAAAAGAAACAAACATGCATATTCATATATCCACAGAGAGAGAGAGAGAGAGAGAGAGAGAGAGAGAGAGAGAGAGAGAGAGAGAGAGAGAGAGAGAGAGAGAGAGAGAGAAAGCGAGATAAACCGACGAAGCCATTGGAGCCGTGGGGTGTAGCGTTAATGTGATTTTCCATGCCTAGGTGATCAATATGACTGTAGGCAATTTTTCAGCAGTTGAACTAATCAACATAAATTAGCTTCTTTTTTTTCCATTACTAACTGTGCTTGTAATTGGTAAACACAAACATGTAAAATGCGCAATTCAAAGCCAACAAAAAAGATAATTGAACATTTTAATACGAAATAATCGCAACAGTATTATTTCAAGAATAATGTCTTATCTAAAAATCAAAGAAGAGGAACCCAATACCTTGATACTGAAGTCGTAATGAACGAGGCTGCTATGTAGGCGAGCGGGAGAGTACCCATAAGATTTATACAACACATGATCACTAATTTTACCAAAGTATCATCTGCAAAGGACATAGCCAGGAATCAGAAAGCAAATGTGCGTCAATATAAATTTCATTAATCAAAAAGAAGAATAGGCGCACCTTGAGTCCAAGTAATGAGTATAGTATGTCTGCTATATTACACTCTGGCCCTGGTATATAGCTTCCTTTCCTAACCCTACAACCATGTCAAGTAATGCCTCTAATCGCACCGAAAGAATGATGCATTTTGCGCTAGTGAAAATTAGTCGAGCATTAAATCAACTCTTCATAAACAAAATTTTTTAACTCTCCACAAAATCTAAAATTCTCAGTTTCAGTTTCAGACAGCAAAATCAAACATTTCAAACTGCTCAATAATTAAACATAAAACAAAGAAATATAAAGAAATTTACAGACAATAATAAACCTAAAACAAAGCAATCCACATTTTCAAAATAAACCAAAAACCTACAAAAGAAATTCACCAAAATACAAAAAGGGAAATGGGGAAATAAAGTAGAACTTTGCATACCTCCAAGTGATGAAGATACTCATAATTATTAGAAGAAACATGAAACACATCAATCCCAGGTTTCGCATATTCTGTCCCTGCCTCATAACACAAATTCTGATTTGGTATAGTATTGTGGGAGGATTTCCATCACTGGTCCAAGAAAAGCGTGTTAAAATTCATAGAAACTAAAATAGAACTTACATTGATCAAAGAGAAGAAAATCAAAGCTTAACCTCCCTATTAAACATTGCAATAAAATTCAAAAAAACAGTTGAAATAATACTTCACCAGTACCAAATACTGCAATAGATATCTACATATACAAAATCACCAAATACTTTACCTAATTGAAGACATAGGGTTCGCGGGAACGAAAGACACTCTACGCCATAATTGGAGAGAGATATTCGAGACATATAAACTTCATAATTTTTTTGACTCTCACTGGCAAATCGATTGGAGAGAGAATTGTGTGTGTTCGTAGTAGGATGGATTTGAGTCTGAGAAGGGAGAAAATTGTCGCCCATAAAACCCTAGAAACCTTATTTTCGGGTTTTTATCCAACAATTTTATCAAATTTGGCATAGGTGAGAGAGGGAATTACATGAAATTGTATGAATTGGATGCCTCAGTTGGCTGGGAAGGGGAGTAACCACAAAATTCATGGCTATCGATAATAAAAACATCAAATTCTTAAACACAATCCTTGCTTAATTCAAGAATGAGAGAGATTAAGCATTACCGAAAATTCAGAGCTGCTAGGGAGGAGATTCGGAGAGTAGCAATCAGATTGAAGCCCCAAGACGCAACTGTAATCGAAGCTTCCTCTTTGAATTTCATTAACGACATTGGCGGTGACGGGTTTGCACCGATTGAAATTGAGAGAGAGAGAGAGAGAGCAAGAGAGAACCAGTTGGTTTTCTTTCTTCTGCGTTGAAAAAAATTGAGATGTGTGCAGCTCTCTAGTGGAAGTTACGGATGGTTTTAAGGAGAGAGAGAGAGAGGAAGGATTTCAGCGGTCGGATCAACTCTCCAACTTTAAATCCTAGCCCCTCTTTATAGGAAGTAGACAGTTATATCCTCTTTCAGATTGTATATTAGGACAAGATTCTAAAAGCCCGTGTCGACGCGGGTACAAAAAAAAGCGGTGAAAAAAATGATAAGTAGAATAAAACAAAGATTCATGTCATCCAACCCCAAGTGAATGTTCAGTTACATATCAAGAAATATTTTTAACAAACACTAATAGTTTAGCAAAGAGTATTTCACTCTCAAAACAATTTTCCCTTTCTCCAAACCAAGCTTTCCCCCTGTGCTCCAGTAACTATGTACACACCGGATTGGTCACCTATGAAGGATTCAGGGCTCTCAATTGGGGATGTGCTCACATGAGAGAAACTCTTCCATTTTACTGGCTCAAACCATCTGCTGTCTTGTTCCTCAGGACCACCGCCACTGGGTGCACCGATTGCCACGTGGGTGTCCCGGTAGGGTAGGAGGATCTTTGGGAGGAAGCCAAGTGCGAAGATGGATAGTTAGGCGGTTTTGCTTGGATCCTTCTAGATATAGGCGCATGCCTGTCACTGGCTTCCGTCCAACCGATACCTGCATATATTTGTGCAAGTGAATTTAACAATTTGGCTTCATATACTTATATGAGACATATGAATGGTCCCTTCAAATGGCGCAGTGGAAGACCTGAGGGGTTTTGACCTGTTGTTTAACCAAACTATTGGTCTCAGGTTCAAGGCATTGACTCGACCCCTTGTGTATAGATCTCTGCTGTTACAAAGGGGGAGGACTCAAAATCACCCAAAATACCCTTTTTCAAACCTACATAATTAACTAAAAATCTGAAGGTAAATGGCAAGGGCTTAAGTAACAATACCCATAATATCCTTCCTAGATAATGACCACCCACATTGTAACTAATTACACACAATTTCGTTAGTCTTAACATTTAACTTTAACCATTAGTAACTAAAAAATTTAAATAAAGAAAAACTGACATGACATGAAAAAATAGGTGCATGTGTGTGTGTGTGCTTGCTCTGTATATTAATTGTGAGGAACATACTTGCTCTTGACTGATGTAGAGCTTCTGACCCATCAAGCTGAACTGCAATGACGGACAAACAGGTTCCTTTCTTTGATGACCGGGATGCCTGTCGTGTAGCGGGGCCCATACTCGAGGAATCTGAAACTCGAGGAAGTACCTCAGTTCTTCAATTTGCGGCTTGTCTGGGCAAATCAAATAGATAATAAGTGGTTTCATTTTTATTTTGAAATTTTGTTGATTATTTTGAGAGACGAGAGACGGAAGGAGTAGGTAGTTGTGTGACCAAAATAAACAAAATTACTCGTATAAGGTTTTTTTGAGAGAATCAAAATTATGTGGTTGGGATTTTACTTTTTAAACGATAATCTTCTTTTATCCCAAAAATATCATTCTATTTTTTTTATTATTATCTTTAACTACAATTTATTAATTTTATTATTTTAATAAAAAATTAACGTTTATTAGTAATACATTACTATTATAAATATTATCTGATGCTGCAAGAATTGTGTCGTTTATCAATCTGCGTCCAGCTGCAAGATCAATCTCATGACTTTGACTTGAAAACAGAACCCACGACTAGCAAGAATGGTCTCCGGCGAAGACCCCCGTGCATGAGAGTAAGTATGGTGTATGAGAGCTTAAATAATTATAAGGAACAATGTATTCTCAAATAATCATAAAGCAATTACCTTGGAACGGTTGAGGTTGCCTTGTATTTATAGTTGTTGATGAGAGTTGTATTTGTGGTAGGATTGCAAGAAATCCCTTAAATTGTGGAACATGTATGTCTTAGAGATCTTATCCATAAATAACTCCTGATTTGTAGGGAGTCTTGTTACGTAAAGGATTGTAGTTACGCCAGGACTCTGTAGGTCGACGTAATGATGTAGGTCGAGGTCGCCTGTTGAGTCTAGGTCGACCTGACTGATGGATAGGGCTGAACCGTACCCGAATAGCATCTGGATCGTAATGTCGGACCAAGCTAGGTCGGGACCAAGTTGGTCGAATAGTGAACTAGGTCGACTGATCTTGTTGATGGGCCTTGGGCCTAGTGATAGTTGGGCCTATCCCAACGAGAACGTGGTGGCAATAATAGGTAGATAACTGGGCTCGCTCATTGGGCCTAGCCCATCACTTTTATTCCGTTCAGTGGTCCCCAACTTTCTGAGTTGACTTTGTTCACCAGGAAGTTAATAGAATATTTTATGAAGCTTGATGTAAATCGTAAGTCGATGCTCGAGTTGATACTGGGTCGACCAAAGGTGACGTGGCACAATCCTGGCCGTTGACTGTTGAGCGGTTGGATCATTGAAAGTGCCGTATTTTCGTAATCATTTCTGCCTCGAAAACCGTTCGAGATTTAATCGTGGTTTAACCATTAGAAACCCTTCACTTTCCATTTTAAGCAAGGATTTAGAAAAAGGAAACCTTTTCCTCTTTGGATTTGATGAAGGTTCCATACCTAGGCGTATAATTTCTGCAGCAGATAAGGCGAAGCTCTTGGTTTCCGGTGCCCTTTGCCTTTTAATTCGTTTGTACGACCTTCGTCCCCAATTTGATTTAAGGTATACTTCGATTTCCTTGATTTTAGTCTTCTTTTGAATTTTTCTTTTGATTTCTGCCATGGCTAGAACCTTTAGTTGCAAACCTGGGGTCTGGTATTGCACCATTAATTACCGAGTGTATAAGCACATAGGGGGAGTGTGGAAGGAGATGGTGGTAACTGAGTGTGCTTCCATCCTGACGAGGTGGGGACTGGCTTTTAGCAAAATAGGATTGCCTATAGGAGATAACTTGGGAGATTTAGGAATAGATGACCCAAATGTTGTATCTTTTCATCTTTTCCATGAGTTACTCGATCATATATCACTATTTTATGTCAAAGACCCCAACAAACCTTCCTTCCTTAGGAATAGAAAGGGTTTTCCAGGGAAATCTAGGTCGTCCTTAGGTAGGTCGCCTGAATATGAGCTTAGGAATGATTTCACTGTTTCATCTTCTTCTTGTACAGATATGGCAGCTCAAGGGGGAGCTACAGCTTCTACTTCTTCGAGCCCACGGATTGTGGATGCGTTCGACTCCACCGTTGCACCTGGGAGGAATGAAAGAGGATATGTACCCCTAAAACCACTCCGAGGGAAGAGGAACTCAGAATCTCGAGTAGCCATGGTTTATAATATTTGTGAGGTAGATGGGACGGAGTTCAATGTGACTCACTTTAGTAAGAAAGAGTTCATGTCTCTGTTTGGTGCTACATTCACTAAAGATCCCACTAGGGTGGCCTTCTTCTATGGCCAATTCAAGGCTGGCCTGAGACTGCCACTAGATCCCTTTATTAATGAGTTCTTGGAGTGTATAAATGCCCTACCTCTCCAACTGGGAGCTAACACTTGCAGAGTCTTGGTGTGCTTTGCCATGGTGTGTAGGTTTCTGGGATATGAGCCCTATATGAGAGTTTTTAGGGAGTTCTTTAGTGTCAAAACTGATAAGACCAACATGGGAATTAGCAACCCCTCCAAACCAAATGCCCTCAAGCTGTTTATCAATCTTATGAGTAAGGTGAGTGGCTGGAATTCCCACGTGATGGTAGTGGAGAGTAGGAGAGGATGGGAGTTCCCCTTGCCCAACACTGAATCCAAGGTTGTAAGGGAAGAGGATTATTGGGAGCCTGACTAGTGTACTGAGCTGTATAAGAAGTTAGTCGAGGTATCAAACAGGGGACCCAGTAGCTGGGACGTTTTAGGGACCACCAAGAATAACTATATCCAAGCTGGGATGATGCTGGGTAAGGGAGATGTAGTGCCCTTGGTCCTCGTTGTTAGATGCTTGAGGTATCCTGATTGGGTCACCTATGAGGGGGGCAGGTTCAGGTTTGAAATTCAATGCCACAAATGCAAAAAGGAGTCAAACCATTGTAGGTACAAAGTGGACCATTTTGGTGGTAAGTGCTTACTCGTCTTTATCTCTTAACTCGTCCATTGCTTGCTCGTATGTAGAACTTATAGCTCATACATATCTTGCTCATACGTAGAACTTTTAGCTCGTACGTAGAACTTTTATTTGTCGAGCTAACACTTTGTTATTTTGGTTTTGTGCAGTTCTGACTCCTGCATAAGAGGCAAACATGGGTCGCGTTATTGACATAAGGAAGAGCAAGAAGAGCTGCGGGGCTGCTAATGCCCAAGAGAGCCGTGAGAAAGAGGCTGTAGAGCGCCAGAGGCTTTTGAAACTGGTTGATAAAGAGACTGACAAGTTCATTCCAGTAGAAGAGGAGCTTAAGCAGTTGGAGGTGGAGGTGGAGACGAATGATGGTGATGTCCAGGAGGTTGCTGCTACTGAGAATGAGGGGACTGAGCAAACCATGGAGCCGGTGAGAGAGGCTCCATAAACCAGGTCCCGAGCTCATACTAGGGCTAGGATGCCGGTGATTGATGTTGATGAAGAGGAGGAAGCTGACGACGCCCCCCTTAGTAAGAAGAGCAAGAATAAGAAGTACAAACTTAACCCACCATCTGAAGAGGTAGATGCTACTGCCAGCGGCTCTCTGTCTCCTTCTATCCAAGTCTCGTACTCCGAGCTGGTCCAAGCTCGTGTTGATAAATTGAGTGACGTTTCGTTGCTTACTGGAGTGGACAACTCGGTCAGAGAGTATCCTGAGCTTGAGTATGGTCAAGTGATTGTGAGGAGAGCTGCTGACCAGGACCTGGCCAAGAAATTCACTGGCAAGGTTTAACCGCCGAGATGTTCCGATCTAGGTCTAGGTTGGTTCACTTCGAGGTAATACTTTAAATCCTTTAAATCATCACCATTCTTCTCTTTTTACTCGTCTCTTCCCCTTAATCCACTCTTGGTCGATTTGATCTTTTTGTTTGCTCGATGGTTCAGTCTCTTGCTATGACAGAACTAGCGACGAGCTACTAGAAGGCTGCTGAAGAGCAAGAGAGGCTGGCCAAGACCATGCTGAGCTGTAAATCTGATGAGTTGAAGAAGCTGGAGGAGGAGTATGCCAAGTTGAAGGAAGAACATTCTGATCTGGACTCACCATATGAATCTCACAAGCTGGTTAAAGAAGATGCCTTAAAGGATAAGCAGGAGTCCTGGAGCAAGCTGGGAGGTGTCTAGAAAGAGCTGGCTACTCTCAAGGAGGACAAGAAGAAGGTTGATCAAGAACTGGAAGTGTCGACCAAGATGTTGGAGGAAAGCACTTCTATGTTGTCCAAGCAAACTGAGGATTCCAAGGCAGCTCGCCTTAAGTGGGAGGAGGAGCTGAGAACCGCCGTAGAGGCTGCCAAGGAAGTTGCTAGTAAGATTGCGGTGAAAACTTATAAAGAGAGTGATGAGTGCCACGATTATTTCACGGAGAAAGCTAGGTCGTTCTTTGATGCGGGTCGGTACCATATGGCTCGACGCATCGTAGTGGACCCTTCTGTCGAGATATCAATAGAACATCTGGCCAAATGGGCTTCAGAGGATCCATACGATGTGGCAGCTCGTCAAGGCCACCATCTAGTGCCTTATAATGAAAATGATTTGGCCACTATTGCCCAAGATGATGGAGATATTGCAGCAGAGCCTTGGGTAACTCCTCCTGTTGAGCTTGTTAATTTCAGCACCATTTTGACGGAGCTCGAGGAACCTGACGAGCTAGATTTTGAGGAAGACACTCCCAAGTATACATTCACTGAATCTGGCAAGCTTGATGACCCTCAGCAACAAGAGAAAGAACTGGGTGATCTAACTACTGCAAGCGACCAAGCTGATGTCGATCAGGCTGTTTGACTTTCCTTTGGTGGTTATGTAATGAAACAAGTCCCAAAACAATCTTTATTTTTTTCCTTGTGTATTTACTGATGCCTTGGCCCAATTTTTTGGGAGGTATTCTAACTCATAATTTTTTGTTAACTCAAGTCCCGGCCCGTTTTAGGGGGACTTTAGTTTATTTTAATCATAGTTGACTTTTTCTTGACCCAATCTTGCTTTGATTTGGCTATATTGTTTGAATGTCGAACTAGATTTGAGAGGGCAGGTGAGTCGCCATAAGATTTTGATCGGACTAGTTTTTAAACGACACAGTCGACCTTGTACTTGCATGAAGATGAGATTGACCAAGAGTCGAACTTGTTAAAAAAGAACGAAGCTGACTAAGAGTCGAGCTTGTTAGAACGAGGTCGACTTAGATGTCGGACCTGTTAAATGAACGAGACTGATTAAGAAACGAGTCCGTTGGAACGAAGTCGAATGAGAGTCAGACTTATTAAATGACCAAAGCTGACTAAGAGTCGAGCTTGTTAGAACGAGGTCGACTTAGATGTCGGACCTGTTAAATGAACGAGATTGATTAAGAATCGAGTCTGTTGGAAGTCTGTTGGAACGAAGTCGACTGAGAGTCAGACTTGTTAAATGACCAAAGCTGACTAAGAGTCGAGCTTGTTAGAAAGAGGTCGACTTAGATGTTGGACCTGTTAAATGAACGAGACTGATTAAGAATCGAGTCTGTTGGAACGTTGTAAAAAATGTAACACAATGTTTGGTCGAATAGAACTGCAACTTTTATTGAAGTAGAAGCATGCTTACATCGAGAATGGAGAGCTAGAACTAACAAACTCAAACTTTAAAACTGAACTAACTTTGAAGCTGAACTAGAAAGCTGAACTAGAAGTAATATTTAATAAGGTGAGTAGTATGCCACGGGTGCTTTAATTCTTCAACATCTGGATGGGCGATCATGTAAGTTCCTTCCTTGATATTTCGAGTGACAATGTAGGGACCTTCCCAGTTGGGAGATAATTTGTTCATCTGAGTCCTTCTTCCAGTTGACTCGATCTTCCTTAACACATGGTCGCCTACTTGGAATGATCTCACTTTCACTTTCTTGTCGTGGTAACTCTTTTTCTTCTGCTTGTAATTGACCATTCGCAAATGAGTTGTATCTCTCTTCTCATCAATCATATCTAAGTCAATCAATATGTTGGTGTCGTTCTGCTCTTGGTCGAAGAAAACTACTCTGGTCATAGGAAATCGCAGCTCGGCTGGTGCCATGGCTTCTGATCTGTATGTAAGAGCGAATGGGGTTTCCCCTATGGCCCCCGAATGGTTGTGCGGACTGCCCAGAGAGCAAGGGGAAGTTCGTCCAACCAGTTGCTACGTGGACCAACCAAACATGTCTTAAGTGCAGATAAGACGAGCTTGTTTGCAGATTCAGCTTGTCTGTTACCTTGAGGATAAGCGACAGATGACTGCCAATGTTTGACTCCTACTCGATTCATTTCTTCCTCGAAAGCTCGGGAGAACTGTAGCCCGTTGTCTGACACGATAGCTTGAGGTATCCCAAAGCGGCACCAAATGAAGTCGTAAATAAAATTGATGGCGTTTTCCTCTGTGATTCTGGCTAATGGCTTGGCTTCGACCCACTTCGTAAAATAATCTATAGCAACGATCACATACTTGCAGTTTCCACGGGGTGGTGGGAAGGGTCCAATCAAATCTACTCCCCACATGTCAAAAGGCCAAGTAGCGATCACCGGAGTTTGCTCGGTCGTTGACAAGTGAGGTAGGTTGGCAAATCTCTGACACTGGTCACATTGTTGAACAAAATCGTGAGCGTCAGCCCTCATGTGTGGCCAATAATAACCCAATGTAATCAGCTTGTCGGCCAAAGTTCTGGCCCCCGGGTGTCCACCACAAATCCCACTATGCACCTCATGCATTAATTGAGTGACATCTTGGGGGGGTGAATGCATCTTAATAGCGGCTTGGTGTAGGACCTTCTGAAGAGCATGTTTCCTTGAATGACATACCTCGGAGCCTTTTTCTTGATAGCTCAAGCTGCTTTCTCATCATCAGGTAGCTCGCCAGTCTCCAAATAAGCTCCCATTTCTTCGATCCAGCATTTGGTGTAGACCCAATCTCTAGTAGTATCCTCCAAGCACTGAATTTGAACCCTTTTATAAGCAGGATGTTCGAGGTAGGAGATGGGTTCTTCATGTTGTTCGTCTGAAGTAGCCAGCTTTGAGAGTAGGTCGGCCAATTTATTATCTTCTCGACCAATCCTCTGAATTTCCCAGAATTCCAAGTCCTTTATCAGTTCCTTCACCAGGTCGCAGTATTTTATTAAGGTGAGGTTAGCACCTCGTACTCTCCTCTGACTTTTGACTATCAACTGCGAGTCACAGTAAGCCATAATCTTGGTCTCCCCAAAACATTTGGCGTATTCGATGGCTGCGACCAAAGCTTCGTATTCTGCCTGGTTGTTAGAAGCTTCGAACTTGAATCTCAATGCTTCCTCGTAAAATGTCCCTGATTCTGGTTCGATCAACACAATCCCAGCTCCGCTAACGCTCTTTTTTGCCGACCCATCTGAGTATATTTTCCAGCAATCGTCGGGTAGATTGGTGGCGGACTGGGCCTCTGGTTCCTTTCCTTTGGCTTTCTCCCTCTGAACTCGTACCTCGCTGTCTTCCTTGGTAAATGTGAGCAAACCCCCATTATGAAAATCAAGTTTTAATGGTTTTGGAAATGGGACGGGAGATATGTAAAAGTGAATTGAAAAGGAGTCGCCACACCGTTTTTAATGGAAAACATTGAAAAACCAATTTGAAATCAAAGAGAGGGTTCGAGGGTCAGGTTACGTGTTGAGAAGAACCGAGAGTTCACCCAACACGCCTCGTAAACGAGTCTTTCAACAACAAACATCCAAGGTATTCATAAGTGTGTGCAAACATGTAAGACGAGAAATGTGATAAATGGATTTTATTGATAAAATGAGATAGATACAACTCGTGAACCACTTGGTACAAAGGGGGGCCACATCCCAGTTATAAAACTACGAACGGATTACAATTGGAAAGGAGTTTCTGCAGAATGGCAAGATGTGTCGAGTGACACAGGATCTACCTGGCTAGTTGTGTCGCGTGACACAGGACTCAGCCTGGCAGGTTGTGTCGCGTGACACAGGATGCCAACATGCAGAAACCTTACAGACTGGAACGCAGAATGAACAGAGATCTATCCAGATCGAATTATATCAGCAATTCAACTCAAAAATACATGAATTAACAACTAATCGACCAAGGGGGTGTGGATATGGGGTGATCCACACTCCCTTGATGAACAAGCCACAATTATATTCAAATTACACCATAAACATGAAATGATACCAAACAAGGTAAATTAAACACAAAGATTGCGATTGTAATTCAACAATTAGAAGAGATGGAGTCTAATTATCAGATCAAATGAATAGAAATTGCATGAATTATGAAAAGAGCAAATATATGTGAGAGAAGGAAGGAGTGAATTAGTTACCCTTGGAGATCCACAATCCTTATACCAAGTCAGGTATAAGGACCTTTAATTACCAGCTTCAGAACCGGATTAAACTTGGGAAGGATGGTGGATTGAGGATCTAGGTGGTGGTGTATGAGTTGGATTGAATTGAGGGAGAAAAGGAGGGAGTTGGGTATGAGAGAGGGAGAATTGTGTGTGTTACGCTGATATTTGGGCAGAGTAACAGTAGGTCGAAAAGGGATCCTGAAATGAGAGGGGGAGGGTCTTATTTATAACCTGCTGGTGAGGGGCCAGTTGTGTCGCACGACCCACCGCTGTGACTTTCCGTGGCTCGTTGTGTCGCACGACTTAACGAGCCAGTAACCGTTTCTGGCGCCAATCACCCTGTTCTGGAACATTCCGAGATAATTCCTCCTAGGTCCAAAACAAATAATTCTCTATAGGTCCTTTTGCCTGGAAAAAATACTTAAAAGTACTTCCTTCACAAAAAACTTATAAAAAAGTTCTCGGAAGTCTCGGAATGGACCGGAAATTTATCAAAATGCCCTTAGTGCAATTTTATTATATTAAAAGGCACTTATAAAGGGTCGCGAATTGAATTGGGGTACTCACAGAGCCCCTCGGCAACGTCACTTATGGAAGAAGTGAGGTTGTCGATAAGAAGAATCTCAAGCCTAATGAGCGGCTGATGGGAAAGATAAACCAGAGTGGTCAACTTGCCGGACCTGCTGGGGGTATGGCAAATGCAGGAGAATTGATTGGTGCGGTTGGATGGCTGGACCTTTTTGGGAAAGGATTCCTACGTATCCCTAGGATGGAATCAAGACTGATCGTAGTTTGAGGATTGACTATTTGGTTGTCAACCAGGGATTTGGGTGAAATATATATTGGGAAATGCCAGGGCTGAATGGTAATGCAAGTAGAGATATGTTTTCATACCTTTGATGTGTTTACCTGTAGCTGTGATGTAGACTTGCCATGTGGAACAGGCTTTGATGAAGATCTGCCGTGTGGAATGGGCTTTGATGAAGATCTGCCGTGTGGAACGGGCTTTGGTGAAGACGTGCCGGTGCAAACGGGATTTGAAGAAGACGTGCCGGTGCAAATGGGCTTTGATGAAGATGTGCCGGTGCAAACGGGCTTTGATGAAGACGTGCCAGTGCAAACGGGCTTTGATGAAGACGTGCCAGTGCAAGCGGGCTTTGATGAAGACGTGCCGATGCAAACGGGCTTTGATGAAGACGTGCCGGTGCACACGGGCTTTGATGAAGACGTGACGGTGCAATTGGGCTTTGATGAAGACGTGACGGTGCAAACGGGCTTTGATGAAGACGTGCCGGTGCAAACGGGCTTTGATGAAGACGTGTCGGTGCAAATGGGCTTTGATGAAGACGTGCCGGTGCACACGGGCTTTGATGAAGACGTGCCGGTGCAAGCGGGCTTTGACGAAGACGTGCCGGTGCAAGCGAGCTTTGATGAAGACGTGCCGGTGCACACGGGCTTTGATGAAGACGTGTCGGTGCAAACGGGCTTTGATGAAGACGTGCCGGTGCAAACGGGCTTTGATGAAGACGTGCCGGTGCAAACGGGCTTTGATGAAGACGTGCCGGTGTAAACGGGCTTTGATGAAGACTTGCCGTGTGGAACGGGCTTTGATGACGAGAGGGACGGACCCGAGGATTTTTGACAAGAGTGGTATATAGGAAAATGCCAGGGGCAAATATGGCAAAACAGGCCAACGGGGGTAAAATAGTAAAGTAATCCATAGGGGCTCAAGTGGTAATAAACCACGGGGGTTAGAATTAATAACAGCAAACCACAGGGGGGAATTGGAAAAGTTGGCCACAGAGCACCCTATGTCGCACAACATACTAATCCGGATGAACAACCCTTTATAACATCGAACAGTCGTCGTTTGAACTCACCAAAATTGAGAGGGAGACGAAGAGAGCTTGAGAAAAGAGAGACTATAAGCAAGAAATTGATAAGGAAATCGAGAGGAAATGAGAGATTTGAGTCGGATTTGGCATGGAACGATGCCTCCTAGGATGCGCCCTACGAAGAAGGCTCCACAACACGCTGAGTTGGCTACTCGACGAAAAGGAGTTCAAAGGAATCAAAGGCCGCTCATTCCGCAAGCTTCGAGAGGAGAATTTTACCCACAGCTCAAAGAACACACCTCCCCTGCTGAGAAAAAAAATCTGTGGTATGCTTCTATCTGTAACCCTTGCTAGATTTTGAAGAAAAACTTTTTTATTGGGATGAAACTGATTAGGAATTGATTTTTTTGTGCTAAAATGATTTAACAAAAATCTGAACTTGCATGCGAATAATGAACTAATTTCATGAATTGAACTGCGAAAAGATGATGATAAATGCATATTCTACATTATATGATTTAACCTACTTTTATTTGAAAAAGGGTAAGACGAACTCGAAGGAAAATAACCATTTTTGATGTAAATTGGACAAATACAGAAAAATAATGAAATATGATTGGCATTGGGATAGACCAAAAATGATTTTCATTTTGCTATCACGACATGCTTTTAAGAACAGAATGATATTAAATGAGATATCCATACCTGTGATGTGTTTACCTGCAGGGATTGCGTACCCGAGGCTCTCCGGAGGTGATCGGCAGACTATGAGATAGTTTACCAGGTAGCCAGGAGCAGATACATTCTTCCAAGGGCATGGTCTATGATGGATAAAAATTCACTTGTAATAAAAATACCTAGCAAGTGTACTAGCTACCGTTGTAGTAGTATGCACAAGCAAGGGTCGAATCCACAGAGACTTGAGTGAATTAACAAGTTAATTTAATTGGTATAAAAAGTAACCAAAAAGGGGTTTTGTTTGTTTGATTGATTTAAACTAATAAATTAATTAATTAAAATACTGAAAGTAAAGCAAGCAAGCAACAAGAAACAAGGATAAAATCAGATTAAAAGGAATTCATGGATTGAAATTTCACAGTACCAAGGATTTATGCTATTTTTAAGAGTAAAGTGATCAATTATTTCCTAGAGTTCATTCACAATAATAAGGGTTGGGACGGTTTGGTGTGCAATTTGCAACCCTTCTATTCCTGTTTATTAATCTTTCAGTTACGTCGAATTAATAAGCAAATAATGCAATAAGAACAACAGAACAAAAGAACCTAAACCTTCTTGACTCAGTTACGATGCCAATTAGATTTAATTATCAAAGTTTAGTCTGTATTAATTAACCGAGTTACTGTATTAATTAACACTCACACAATTCACAAGTGACAATTGATCAGATTGAAAACTCTAGAATCCAAAGAAAATCACTTTGATAAACAAGGAATAATTAAATTGACAAAATAATGATATAGCATAAAACCCTAATACTGCTTACATCCAATCCATGAATAAAATTATTTAGCTACTCATAATAATTACAAAAATAAAATAAAAATTACAAAAATAAAAATTATAAACCTGAATCAAAACGGAACGAAGGGAGTACTGTTTCTTCCCCTACAGTAGCCACCGCTTATACTAGTACTCCTTCCATGAATATATCCTAGGAATGGGAATAGTGCACGACGGAAAATTGGAACAGTAGCCGTTCCTCCTTTTTTAATAATAAAAAAACATCCCACATAAAATACTAAAGTCTTTTCAATTAATTCCTAGGGTTTTCCTGTAACCAAGCCTTGAATCGCTTCAATCCGGGCCCAATCCACAGGCCCACTTCGCTAGGATCTGGTCCACCAAATTGATTGTGCGGCCGCCCAAGTTGTGCAGCGCGGTCGCCCATGAGAACAACAACATTTTGGTCAAAACACACTTTTTCTCCTTTTTTTTGCTTAATTTCACTTCAGCCCCTGTACTAATAAAACACTAAAAAAATACATTAAATTCTCAAGGTTTCGAACAGAAAATAAGCTTAGGAACATATCTTTTGGATGGGTAAAACCACATCCATCAAATACCCCCAAACTTACCTTTTGCTCGTCCTTGAGTAAAACAAAACTAAACAAAAATCAAACTACTCTAACAAATAAAAACAATCAACATAAAATATTTTTGATATGTTCTCACTACATACAAGGTTGCCGACCAAGCAAGTCTCAGATTCTCACTTAAATATGCTAAACAAGTGCCAATAAGAATATGAAATTACAATTACATTAATGCATCTAACTCACAATTTTCCACCTCGGCCTGAATGATGAATGAAATATGGGAGATCATGATCACTAAGATAAGATTGTTTATGGGTTCACTAAGACATGCCCTACATCACAGATAACAAACGATTCCATATACAAGGATACTTATATGCATGATTACGCACTTGTCAACCCGATTACTCAATATTGAACAAAAATATGACTCAAAGATAAATCCACAACAATTGTGGGGCTAGGTTCACGGGTACAAACGAAGGAATGGACATACAAACACAAGAATGTGAAATTAAAAGTCTTCCATTGCATAATACTCATTCCGGAATTTCAGCTTTTCCGCTCACCTTTGTTTCCCCAATGCTTCAACCCCCAAACTAGAACTTTGTTCATACTTTATACACTTGGGGTTGAAAGCATTCCCTCACTCAATACAGGTCACTTATCAATCATACTTCACAAAATTAGGGGACAAGCTGTTTTTTTTTTTCTTTTCTTTTTTTTTTTTTCTTTTTTTTTCTTGCCCCCTTTTATACAATACACATCCACTTCACAATTTTTGAACTTCCTCACTCATTCCCATAATTTTCCTATGTAACCCCCAAACTGATCGTTTCTAATTCCACATTCTTGTAAAGGTAGGATAAACCTATTCTAGGTATCAAGGGTCAGGGAGTAGGCATCAAATGAAGACGAATGGTGGTCTAAATGTTTCATTCTTTCTAAAAGGCCCAAAATGGGATCAAGCGACAATTTATATATAAACAGTGACGAGAAAGTCAAAGGCTTACAAGAGGGTTAACAAAGAAATATAAGCCATAAATATCAAGTAATCTATTGATTTGTTATTGACAAGCGTGCAACCATGTTCTAGGACCCCCGAGAATGTCAAAGTGAACCCATAAAGGATACCTAAATTAATGACCATGGTCAAGAAATATGATGGAAGTGAATGGTGGTGCAATTGTGTTTTACATGTATTAATGCAATTCTAATAAACAAATTCAAATTGGCACAAACTTAGCAAAACTCAATCAAAACCCTCAAATCATCATGGACGTTGGCAAGCTTCCTAACATATAATGAGAAATTTTTTTTTAAATTTTTCTATTTTTTTGGAGGGTGACATTATATACACTCCCCTATAAACCCATAAACTCGGAGAGATATCTACCCCCAAACTCAAAACATGATATGTCCTCATAGCAAAGAGAACAAAAACATGCATTGGGTTCAAAGGAGGATATGACACAACAGAACAAATAAATAAAGCAAGTAAAAACGTACCTACTTGGGTTGCCTCCCAATTAGCGCATTTGGTTAAGGTCGTTAGCCCGACCGTTGCTCCCGTTTGGACTTCACCTTCCGTCCTTTGGCCCACTTCATGGTTTCGCGGGTCCTTATTTTCAGATTAAGCCCCATATCCATCCCCCTTTTTATCATCTCATTTAAAACTAGAGGAAATTTTTGACTTTTATGAACCTTGGGCTTTCCCACTTGTGGCCTCTCACCACTTTTTTCATCATAAGGAGAAGGAGAAGGTACAAATACAAGAGTCAAATTTTCATTTAGATTGAAAAGGGTTTGAAAATTCTCATCCGTATTGTGAACCTTCTCACTATCCAACTTCTCCACACCATAAAGGGCCAACTCAATTTCATCACAAACTTGGTCATGCCATGCTTTCTCATTAAAATTTGGTTCATGCATGACCTTTAATTTTTAAATAACAAGAAAAAGAAAATAATATAAGAAAACTATTTACACTACAAAGAAAATAAGAAAAGAAAATTATTTACAATGCACTAACAAAATTAACTTGTAATTCGCAACAAGTCCCCGGCAACGACGCCAAAAACTTGATGAATAAAAATCCACTTGTAATAAAATACCTAGCAAGTGTACTAGCTACCGTTGTAGTAGTATGCACAAGCAAGGGTCGAATCCACAGAGACTTGAGTGAATTAACAAGTTAATTTAATTGGTGTAAAAAGTAACCAAAAAGGGGTTTTGTTTGTTTGATTGATTTAAACTAATAACTTAATTAATTAAAATACTGAAAGTAAAGCAAGCAAGCAACAAGAAACAAGGATAAAATCAGATTAAAAGGAATTCATGGATTGGAATTTCACAGTACCAAGGATTTATGCTATTTTTAAGAGTAAAGTGATCAATTACTTCCTAGAGTTCATTCACAATAATAAGGGTTGGGACGGTTTGGTGTGCGATTTGCAACCCTTCTATTCCTGTTTATTAATCTTTCAGTTACGTCGAATTAATAAACAAAGAATGCAATAAGAACAACAGAACAAAAGAACCTAAACCTTCTTGACTCAGTTACGATGCCAATTAGATTTAATTATCAAAGTTTAGTCTGTATTAATTAACCGAGTTACTGTATTAATTAACACTCACACAATTCACAAGTGACAATTGATCAGATTGAAAACTCTAGAATCCAAAGAAAATCACTTTGATAAACAAGGAATAATTAAATTGACAAAATAATGATATAGCATAAAACCCTAATACTGCTTACATCCAATCCATGAATAAAATTATTTAGCTACTCATAATAATTACAAAAATAAAATAAAAATTACAAAAATAAAAATTATAAACCTGAATCAAAACGGAACGAAGGGAGTACTGTTTCTTCCCCTACAGTAGCCACCGCTTATACTAGTACTCCTTCCATGAATATATCCTGGGAATGGGAATAGTGCATGGCTGAAAATTGGAACAGTAGCCGTCCCTCCTTTTTTAATAATAAAAAAACATCCCACATAAAATAATAAAGTCTTTTCAATTAATTCCTAGGGTTTTCCTGTAACCAAGCCTTGAATCGCTTCAATTCGGGCCCAATCCACAGGCCCACTTCGCTAGGATCTGGTCCACCAAATTGATTGTGCGGCCGCCCAAGTTGTGCAGCGTGGTCGCCCATGAGAACAGCAACATTTTGGTCAAAACACACTTTTTCTCCATTTTTTTGCTTAATTTCACTTCAACCCCTGTACTAATAAAACACTAAAAAAAATACATTAAATTCTCAAGGTTTTGAACAGAAAATAAGCTTAGGAACATATCTTTTGGATGGGTAAAACCACATCCATCAGTCTACATTGCCGGGTTGGGGCGATTCTTCGAGATGGCGAAGGCCATTGGAGACACACAGAGGAGTGTAGAGCTGGTAAAGGCATTCAGGGAGTTTTGGTGGGAGACTACTCACTCGTTCCATTTCTCCTGGGGCGAGGCGACGGTCACACCTTATGATTTCGCAGTCATTACAGGATTGCCCTTTACGGCTGAGCCCCTTTATGTAGATGAGCCCATACTCGCTGCTGAGCCCCAGCCTATCGCTGATGCAGATTTCTTGGGCTTACTCGGTTTCGTTCCCCAGGACAAGAAGGGGAATGGATACGAGTTGGGTGAGCTTCATGGTCGGATTGGGGAGCAGAGTAGAGACTATCTCGCTGTTTTTGATGATTCTACTGAGAGCCGGCTGAGAGCCGAGAGATTGGCGAGGGCTTTTGTATGGGTCGGCCTATCTGACATGTTATTCATCAACAGTGCGTCTATTGCCCTGATTTCACTGCTGGAGCTTCTGAGGATTTGGGATGCTGTAGGGACCCTGTCTTGGGGTGGGGCCGGCTTAGCAGAGATGTATTTGGCTCTAGATGACATTAGCAGGGGGAAGGCGATGACCTTCAACTGCTGTCACATGGCACTTGAGGTACTTCCCATCTTGACTTCTTCTCTTTAGCACACTTCCTTCTGTCATTCATTACCATTATTTCACCTGTTTTGATTCTTTCTTTCAGGCCTGGGCTTATGAGATCTTCGGCTACTATGCCTGGCAGATCCAGGATGAATTCCCTGCCACCACTTTTCCTGCTCTTAGACGATGGGTGAAGGATGCGAGGAAAAAGACCAGGGCGGCTGGAGCGAGATGCAGGGTGACGACTTCGTATCAGGACACACTGCTATGCTTGAGAGGGACCCCTCAGAGATTGAGCTTATTCCCCTTGGCTGACCGATATGATGACCAGGATTTGGGTTATGTTGTGCACTTGACAGAGTGTCGCAAGCTACTAGTGGGTTTGTTCGGGGATGCTTTGTACTTGGGGGAGAGATTCTATAGGCAGCATGGGCCGAACAGGATGGCTCAGGTTCCTGTTGATCCTCCAGAGGACATGTGGTTTCCCAGGAAGTTGAA
Source organism: Adenophora triphylla var. japonica (assembly GCA_022495995.1). NCBI lineage: Eukaryota > Viridiplantae > Streptophyta > Magnoliopsida > Asterales > Campanulaceae > Adenophora > Adenophora triphylla. The sequence continues at coordinate 49,796 of JAFEMH010004276.1, forward strand.
GGATTTGGCTACTTTGATCCAAGGTGACGACGCTTACAATCATGTTGAGGAGGGAGGAGACTACACTGCGTATATTGCAGAGAGGCTACTGTTGCCGCAGGTGATAGCGAGGCGTGGTGCTCAGGGTGCAGGCTCGTCATCTGGATTTGTAGCGAGACTTCCTTTACCTCCTCCATACGTCGACTATCAGGACGGTGATCACATGAGGCGAGCTCCTATTGACACGAGCCGAATTCATCCTCACTTCCAGCTCCCTGAGGGCTCTAGATCTGTGAGTGTTATCTTTTCTTCTTTAGTACTTGCATCTGTTAGCATCCTTTATTATTGTCACAACTTGTCTCTTAATTTCTTTCGTTGTTTGATTGTATCAGGTCTCAGCTGAGTCTTATAGACGCTTTGCTCGAGCTTACACGGGAGCTTTAGACATGATCGAGCAGCTACAGAGGAGCGCTAGTTTCTGGAAGGAGCGGTGTATATCCCAAACTTCAGATGATGACTCCTCTCCTAGCCAGCCGGAGAGGAAAAGGACTCGAGTCGACGTGGAGATGAGCGGATAGAAGAAACACCGGAGCAAGAATCCATCATATACTTCTTCCAACTTAGAGGACGATAGTGACAGTGATGATGATGATCTTCCCGTTGACCCGCACGAGCTTGAGTCTGCTATTGTTCCTGCCACTGATGAGTTTTATCGTGCGGACCCTATAGCTTACCAGGCTCCTGCTGATGACCCGGACCTTGTACTGACAGAGGAGGAGGATGATGAAGAGGGAGGAGATAGCGAGGAGGATGAAGATGATGATTCGGAGTAGCCTCTTTGATCAGATTATGACTTGTTGCTCATTGTACCCTGTAGGAAACAAACACTCTTGTCAAGGCTATTTTCTATGCACTACTTTGAACAAGTTATTTGTTAGTTTGATAAATACATTATTAGTTTTATTATTTGAACGAGTCCATCTCATCTTGGAAAATGAAAGTGGATGGGGTGATGGTTATGATGTTAGTGTATACTCCCTCCGTCCCAATAGAAGCTGCCCAAATTTTGCCTTGCACGCAAATTAATAAAATGGGTGGGAAGAAAAAATGTTGTGAGTGTAATTTGAAAATAGGAGAGAGAATGAGTGGAGGGAATAGTAAATTATAATGGTGTTGTGAGTATTAAAATAATGTAGGAGAGAGAATGAGTGGAGGGAATAGTAAAGATTCCTTTGCCAAAATAGGAAAGTGGAAGCTATTAACGGGACACCCAAAATGGCAAAATGGGAAGCTTCTATTGGGACGGAGGGAGTATATAGTTTATATGGTTTGTGTGTATATGGAATGATGGCTTGATTGTGTATGTACATGGTGAATGTGTATATGGGATGAACAAACCCTCTCCCATGTGTTTGCGAAGTGGTGGCTGATGGTTGCAGCAATTGACAAGTTGGGGAGTGCCCTGGTAAGTACTGAATGCAGCAGCTTGCTGATGTCTGATGTTGGGCCGGAAGTGTTGCACGACTCAGGACACCAGGTGTCAAGTTCTGTCGTGTGACACAAGTAGCCTCACTGACAGGTTTTTCCCAACCAAGCTTCATAATTGTCTCAAGACAACACCTTTGCCTAGGGCAAGAATTACATCAGTCCCTCATGAAGTAGACCTCAAGTACAAAGCTAGCATCAAGGATTGAGACTGTGAAGCAAGTCCCATAGTCTTCGCAGAGGGTCCTATGTACACACAATCCTTTTTGTGTCTGACAAAGCCCCGACACGGAGAAATTATTGTGAACTAGATCTGGTGCAGCCCCTGTTTTAATGAAATCCCCGGGGGTATTTGTGAACTCAAGAAGCAGATTCCCGAGTAAGCCATGGACCAAGTCTAGTGCAGCCCCAGTTTGACAGAGTTCCAACGCAGCCCCATTGCAGACAGAAACATCATGTGGCCAAGGAGGCACCCCTCTTTCAAACTTTAGTCAATCAGTCATTGGACAAGACTCAGAAATGTATACGTGCAGGGGTACATCTTTCGAAAAGTGGGAATGAATCCCGATTTTCGTAACACACTCGCTTTGGGGTTGACTCTTTTGAGAGATTATAATCGTAATGAGGTGTGGAAAAGTGTATGGAAGCCCCTGCTGACAGAAAGACAGTGTTTGACTCTATTTTCCTATGATGTAGAAAAAGAAGACTTGTTGAGACATTTGAAAACTTATTTTATTCATGATGATCACAAAGCTGCTTAAAACCCTTTATTGATGTTCGGGTTATTCAACCACTAATCCTGATATGAACAAATATTTTGATTAATCATGAGGAGAACACCAACTGATATCAAGAATCAAATTTGGAAAGATGGAAAGAGGATTTATGTATAGGGACGGCCCTTGATGAGACCGGATTTTCTGAGATTTGAATGTGTTTGTGACTCGACCATTTCTGGTTACCTCCGTTCCCTTCAATGTGAGGAGCTTAGGTCGCCGTAGTTTGGGCAAGTCCCGATTGAAAAGAGAAGGAATGTGGAAATTCGAGGATGTTTTGAGAATTGGAGAGTTGAAGAACATGTCTATTTGGAGTGTCAATGAAAGACACGGATGCGAAGCCCCAGTGAGGCATTCACGGGAAGTGTTTTGTGGAGAAGAAACGAAATATGCTCACATGAAATGTCGAATGAATCGGATTTGCATAATCTCTAATTGATGGTCTTTTAAACCGAGATGGATTAGGTTCCATCTTAAGCAAGCAATGAAGCATTAATTTTATTTAGATCCTTGAAGATATTAGAATGAAACTGCTATCCGGTAGGAACTGTAGCTGGGTTTCAGGCTTCGATCGGCCATCAGGTGATTTGGAACGTCATGGCCTCTTAAGATGAGAGGTCGGCTGGGATTTTTGCTAACTGAACCTCTAAAGATGAGAGGTTGGCTTTCAAGGATGTGTTTGGGATTTCTAAGGTGAGGGAATTGTGATTGCATCTTCAATGCCTCTAAGAATGAGAGGTCAATTCTTGACTTTGACCAAAGGCAAGGGTAATGGTAATGGGAATATCCTCTTAAAAATGAGAGGATGGCTTGGGATTGATCAAGGTAATGGTGAGGGGACTTCCATGTTGCTTCTTTATTATTCGAGAGACTCCCTTTGAGTAAACAACTAGATCCTTATTTTTTTTGCTTTTGAGAAAATTGCTAGGGACTAGGCTCTCCTTTTTTTTTATTATTGAGAGAGAACTTTTGCCAGCCCCTAGGAGGATCACTGCATTTCGCCATTCTTGAGCTTGGAGACGGTCAATTTTTTTTGAGTTATGGGAGCCTCAAGGATAGTCCCTCTTTCTTTTGGAGATGGCTAAATGGGGTTTCAAAACATGCCGATCTTGAAATGAAGGGGTATTGTTTGGTGAGGGTGAGGTAATGGCTTCCCTAGGGTGAAAGGCTTCAACCGCAATCCTTACCGGATGATCTAAACGAAATTAAGTCTTTATTGCTTGCTTAAGCTTAATTGCGAAGGATTCATGCAAATTCTTGATCAAGATGCTGAAAGAGATGTGAGAATATGAGATGCGAAATGGGGAATTGATGAGCCCTGATTTGAGAAGGATATCAATTGATTTTCTCACTCCGACTAATTTAAATATTAATCATTTCACTGCGTTAGTAGCTGAGCAGCACAAGTGATCATATAGAATAAACCATTTCAATTAAGTGTAATGTGGGTGTGCAAGTGATGTCTCGAGTCTAGCAAGAAAAGAAATAAAGACTTTTATTACTGAAAGATTCAAAACATGGACTCAACAGACTCGTGACAACATAAAGGACACTCTAAAACCTACGGTACTGACTGACTGACTTCTTCGACTTCGGATGGGAGAGCTCCTTGAATCATGAAAGCGGATTGGTGACAACATCGGGGCGAGAAGCCTTCTCAATCTTTACATCATCAACAAGTCTTTGAATGACCTTCTTCAAAGGGACACAGTCATTGGTGATGTGGCCAGGATACTGGTGATATCGGCAATACTTGCTATGATCCAAATCCGGATTGGGTTTGGAGGGGTTGTAATTGTTAAGTGGTTTGATCATTCCCTTTCGAACTAACCCATTGAAGGCCTCTTCAGTTGTCATTCCGAGATCATCAAATTTCCGCTATTTGCGAGGTGGAAACCAACCATAGTTCGGAACATTACTTTTCTCCTGAAAGCCCTTTTCAATCTTCCCTTCATCGATGAGCCCTTGGATGATCCTTTTCAAAACCATGCAACCATTGGTAGTATGACCAGGGTATTGATGGAAGCGACAATACTTGCTCTTATCCAAGTTGGGATTGAGGATAGCAGGGATAAAATTGACCAAATGGGCCGAACCAAATTCCTCCGTTTACTAAGACTTCAAAGAATTCATCTATAGGCATCCCCACATCATCAAAGTGTTGTCTTTCTCTCTTCTTCTGAACTAGCTCTGGAGGTGACTCGGGTATTGGCACCCTTTGCCGAATGGGAGTCATGACGGGAATGAAGGACATTTGATTCCGGAGAGGGGCATTAACAGTCAAGTACGGGGTTGGTCTTGAATACTGACCCTGTGTAGACGACGAGCTGAAACCATAAGATGAACCCATTAATGGTTGAGAAAACCCTCATTGAGGCGGAATTTGGTTAGCAGGAAACTGTAGAAATCCCTTCTGCTTAAACTGGTTGTCTAAACAATGTCATTGGCTTTGGGAACCTTGTTGAGGTTGACACTGCGACCCAAACTGATTAGGAGACCTAAAAGCATTGGGAATCCGTTGTACACCCTGAATTTGAGCTTGGCTAAGTTGAGATGCTGGAGGAGGAATCCTACCTTGTGCATTCACATTCATCCCTTTCATCCCATGCATTTGATAAGCGAGCGAAGGTGTAACATTATTGGTGGGATGAAGAGGGAGGGAAACATTTTCAGCCCCACAATCAGCGTTGTTAGCACCGATGATCTCCTCATAAGACCCATCTTCATGACGAATGACGGCAACCCCTCGGACACGCATTGCTTCCACGAACTTAGCATGCGCTTCCTCTTCTCGGGCCCTAGCAGCTTGGGCGAGTAACTGAGCCTCACGCTCACGAATCAGGGCATCCTCAAGAGAAGTTCGCAATTCAACCATAGACAAATCATTCAGATCCAGCTGCCCGAAGCAGGGGAACCTCCAGACCGGCTAGCAAACACATTCTCTGTACCAGACATCTCGGATTCT